>CAHIKZ030002001.1:3452500-3472500 GCA_903632075.3 Acanthosepion pharaonis | reverse complement strand
TTTAATGCTTGCATCATTTACGGTCAGATCCCATATGAAAACTTGTTGATATATTTTGTTTCATTTTTTTTTAATCTTAATATCAGGCCTCAAATAAGTGAATGTTTTTTTTTCTTCTTTTTCTAATGTACCGCCTAAAAAGTGTGGGTGAGAGAGAAAGGAAGAGAGAAGTAGATAGGGCTTTGAAGAGAGAAGGAGATAAGAAGAGGTACAAACATTCTGACTAAGAAAGAATTACATTTGTTGATGATTAAAAAAACAAACTATGAAGACTTGTGTAAAGTGAAGCAACTTTGTTTGTCTTTATCGTTCTTCCTTTTTTTCTTCTCATCTTTTTCTTGTCATTATTTTGCAAATCTCTCCTACCCTCTTTTTTTTTCTCTCTTTTCTTTCCTCCTGTTTCTTGGTTTCGCCGCCTCATTTTCTCTTTCCTGCCTCTTTTCTTCTTGGCCTTGTTTTTAAATTCCACCTCCTACTTTTTCTTTTTGCCATTTTCTTTCATTCTTTCTGTTTATTTTCAATCCCCCCCCCAGTCTTCTTTCACCAATTCATTTTGTTATTGTTGCTTTACTCTATCCTTCCTTAGATATGATACAGTAAACAACATTTCGTGATTCAAATGTGAAATACTGCCAACAAAAGTGTCAATCTTATTTTACAGTACATCACCCTTGTTTCTTTTCCCCAATCACTTCAATAGCCGTAGCTTTTGGGTTAGCAGGAATACGAATTCTCCACATTTGGGAACCAAGCAGGTGTGGCTTCTCATATTGAATTGATTGTCTTGTAATATTTATCGAATGACGTTCGCAACATCACCAGACCAGGTTCCGGGGGTACAAAATTCTCGATTCTTTCATTTGAAGGAGGTATGTCCCATTTGATCTGATGACAATGAAGAACGTAGTCTTTCTTGCGAGTAAGATCTTGCCCACAGCGGATGAAAAGACGGTAAAAACAATTCTTTTATTTTCTTTTCCCGAAAGAAAAATTATTATTCAGTTTATAAACTCGAAGTTCGATTATTAGTTTTTATATTGTTGCTTTTTTCATCCTGACAGTCTAAAAATCTCGAAATTAGAAAACGTTCAACATTGCTTTAAAATCAGGTGAAAATCACTTGCAGTTGCAGCTTAATGGTATCGGGTAAGATTAGTAAATGAGATTCATGTTAAATTCTCTTATTCAATTAATTAAATATAATTAGATTATTATTTATTATTAATGTTCAGTTCTATTAATGCTCATTTTCAGTATTATAAATTTATTCATTAAAATTTTAGTCTGTAAATTTTAAGCTATCAAAATATCTCCACCAACAAAGTTGAGAGTCCATATAATTGAAAACAATTATCTGCAATAGATAGAGGTTAATAACAGGAAAAAATGGTACCAGTGAACAGCTTTCGAGTTACAGCTGAAAGTCAGGACAATCATTATTCCTTGTTGTTAGTCCCAAACTAAAAGCAAATAGTAGAGCAGGTAGGGTTCTTCATTCCTGTCAGGCAGTAAATCGAAGAGAAGGTTACATTGACAAAAGAAGTTAGTTTAAATACAGTTTAACTTAGACGCTTCATGCTTGCTAAACTACTGTGTAAGGTTCCCAAACCCCAAAAGTAGACTGTGTGCCCGAGCTGTTCTCCATTTTAAATAAACAGTGTAGCAGATCAGAAATAGATCATTCTCTATTAATCTGTGCAAACAATGTACAAGTTAACTTTTTATGTTTGGCGAGGTTAAGATAGACAAACTTGTTGCTTCTTTATGGATTTTATTTTTTTAATTTGACATTTATTACTTCAAACGTTATTTTTAGGGAATAACCGTAAATGAGCAGACACTCCGTTTTTTTAAACAGTGTTTATGTCGTCTACTAGTGTTGCGCACTCGAGAAAATATACCCCCCCCCCCACGAGCACATTAAATTTTCTCGTGTGTGCAGGCTGGTAGACGAAATAGACACTTGAAAAAAACAAAAAAAAAACGGGGCGTCTACTCAAATACATGAATTTAGGTAAAAATGGCAGCGGTAAAAATGGCAACGGTAAAAATGGCAAAAATGGGTAAATAAGAAAAAAATGGCAAAAGGAAAAAAATATAGATGAATATCTCACAATGAGTTTATTAAAATCTTGGATACAATACATAATGGAAAAACATGCGAAGTTTGTCAAATTAAAAAGAATATTCAGCTAAAGTTCCCCACTCACATGAGATTTTACTTTTTAGGCGATTACGTCTGAACACACTGAAAAATTTTGGGGAAAAACAATTATAGGTCCACTTGATGAAACCGAAAAAAAAACATAAAAAAACCCCCAAAAAACAAAACAATAAAACATTAATTATTTCAGAGGTTATCAGACAACGACAGTATGCCAGTAAAATTTAAAATCTTGTCAGATGCGTTTTCAACCTTTTAATACTCAAGAGGAGTCATATAGACATTTAGCAAATAGGTGTGAACAGAAATTCAAAAGGTTTGCTGAGGGAATAGGCTAAGTGAACTCTAGAATATTTACTTCGTTTACTATAATTTAACAATAAAATAATTAAATTAGACTCTGAGAGTCAATACGAAATCTGTAAATGGGATTCCGAACCTTCGCCATTGCGATTTTTCCGATTCCCATTAATCGTCCCAACACTAATATATATATATATATATATATATATATATATATATATACTAATACACTTATTTTATATATATATAAATATATATATATATACTCACTAATACACTTTATATATATATATATATATATATATATATATATATATATATATATATACACACACACTAATACACTTAGTACATTCATTTTATATATATATATATATACACTAATACACTTATATATATATATATATATATATGTATATATATATATATATATAAACCTAATGTCAGCTATCAATTATAAAATTAATTATAGTCATCAAATTCACTTAAACACGCTACGATTTGTGCTTTTACTGCAATTAGGAGTAGGAACCTAGCGCCCCCCCCATAGAACTTCTAAAAATCGACATCGAAAATTAAAAAAAATGTTTTTATGTTTTTAATACTAGGAGCGGGAATTTAGCCCTATTTAAAACAAGAGGAGAAGGATCCTAGCCCCCCCACCACCACCACTAGAGTAAATATTTATTTTAAAATATTGAGGTGGGGGGAACTTAGCACTATTTCAAACTAGAGGGATGGGAGCTTAGACCCATCCTTCTCGAACGGTCATAATTTACTGTTGTCGAATTGCCATTTTTTCCTATTTATCCACTTTTGCCATTTTTTCCTATTTATCCACTTTTGCCATTTTTACCGTTGCCATTTTTACCCTGCCATTTTTTCCGCTGCCATTTTTACCGAGCATCCAAATACATATATACACTAAAAAAACGTTTGAAGTAATAAATAAATATCAATTAAAAAAAAACAAAAAAACAAAACACTGAACCAATTGGCGTATTTACTTTCTAAATACGGTATAAATTCCACACGTGGATTTCTTGACGTATCTCGATTTGTAAAACTTAATTCCGGTATTTAACTTTCGCTAGATGCCTAAAAATTGATTTATTGATGTTCCTGTCAAAGATCGTGTAAACCTTATTTTGTATTCTCTAAATTGAAATATATTCTCCATGTTCTTGTGTCATTCTGTGCTACAAACATTTCTTTTTATGATCATAAATGTAACATTTATTTGCAGACTAGTGGCGTCACTACGCAATCTCATCTTGGACCAATAGTGGTAAATTACTATATCTATACAAATAATACATTTAAAAACCTTGTTAAACATACAATGTACATTAAAACTATGGATGATATATATTAATCCTACGTAAAAGTAAAAACTACCTCGAGCCGATACAAATTTAAATTGTTCTAACATTTTGGCAAGAATCACATGCAACTGTAGCGTAAGTATTTCAGTTCTGTATTATCAAATGAGATTAAATTAAATTCGATTAAGATTAAATTAAGTATATAATTAACCAGCTGAGCATTAACTACCAATATTAATTTTTATTATAATTTACATCCATTATTATAAATTTATTTGGGAACTTTACATTCTGACTTCTACATGTGATCTTATTGCACTGCTCTTGATGTATATTTATCATTCTTATTTTGTACGGATTACATTTTATTTCTTTTAGATTTATCATTGTCAAATGCGGCGGAGGTTACTTCCTGGAGAGGAATTTCAAATCTAAGGATGGATATTTTAGCAATGAGCGGAAGTATATCTCATATGTATAAGTCAAAATTACAATGAAAAAATTACAAGATAACAATTCAAGATGGAAGTGGGAATGAGAAAATATGAGACCCAAACGATAGAAATGTTATCGGGAAAGCCGAGAACCACTGTTTTAGATGTATAAGATAAAGTTAATGACTATTTACAAAGTAAAATGTTAACCAAGTAATAGTATACTTTTTCTCACACAAACACGTAATTCTCATGATTGAATAAGGATATAACAACAGTTTGGTTCTCTGCGTCTTCTGGCTTTCCTTGAAATTAAGGTCCACTCTTTAAAAGTGGGGAATCTAACAGTTTCTTCCCGCGAACCAGTGCTCTGTGGAACCGACTCTCAAGACAATGTTTCCCCGAACACTATAATGTTAACTTGTTCAAGTCTAGAGTTAATCGTTACCTTCCTCTCCTATCCGTATAAACTGCTTTCTAACGTAACCATCTACTTTGAGTGGTCCCAAGGCCTTGCATAGGCTGAAACTTATTGTAAAAAAGAAACAAAAAAAAAAGAAAAAACAAAAAACAGATGAGGTTAAAAATACGCAACTTTGCGAACTGCTTCGAAACACCACAAGATATCGAATGTCATTTCTCAGTTTACTGCTTTCAAATTTCTTCTATAGAACATACGCCTGAGATGTTTTCCTTGTGGGGGATGTGCCGAAAATTAGCTCAATAAAACTTAGGTCTCTAAAATAGTAAGCTCTTCCATAACAGTAGAAGAACGTCTGGCAATGGGAGAGAAATCCAGTTTTATGTCGTCGTTTCTGATTGAGATCATCAGTCGCCTCCAGGCATGCGCAGTGATATTTAAGGTGGCGTGTTGCACTATATGTAACCGCCCCACATACACACAAAATTAATTAATGCATCTTACATCTTTACATGAAAGCTACAACAAATATAGGAAGCAAAATGGAGAGAGTTGAAGTGAAGCAATTTTTCAGCGAGAGACACAATTTTCCTCAAAGCAGCCTCCCCCAAAACTGGGATAGGTGGGTACAAGAGGAGGAGGAGGACAACAACACTCAGAAAACAGTCTGCCTACCTTATGTGAAGGGGTTATCAGAGAAACTACAAAGGATCTGCGGTCCATATAACATCAGGACAACCTTCAGAAGCTTGACGACACTTAACAGATATCTTTCCCGAGTAAGACCTCCCATAGAGGAGAACATGACTAAAGACTGTGTGTACGCTATCCCGTGCAACTGCGGAAAGGAATATAAAGGAGAGACAGGTCGCCCCCTCAAGGTAAGGCTTCAAGAACACCAGAAAGCTGTAATGCGAGGGGAAGTAGAAAAACCAGGCGTGGATGACCACATATGGAGAGAGAAGGGAGATCACCGCCCTCTGTGGGATCATGTTGAGATCATAGACAGGGAACACCATTGGAATCAGCACATATGATAGGCCACAAAAATCTCCTGAGCCGACCAAGCATAGAAATAAATACAATATGGGAACCAGTAATAAGGAGTGCCAGAGAAAAGCAATGATAACAACAAAGTTGCAATATGAGCTCTGGTAAAAATGGTTGCTGAAGACATTAGGTTTATAATACCCAGAAATTCATACCCAGATGTCCTCAAGGACACATGGCACAGTGGATAAAGGCGTTGGTTAGATCCAGTAGTTAAGGCAGTGGAGAACTTTCAGAGGGGAATTGGCAGGAGATAACTGATAACTGACATCCATCAAACATGGAACCAGTGAGTGAAATAAAGGGTTCAGTTCGAATTCCAACCATCTGAAGAAGGCCGGAGCGTACAACGGCCGAAACGTTGTGATAAATATGGCTACAAAGATGAGGACAATAGTCCGAATAATGTAAATAATGTACATAATACCTCATCTCAGAAATATAGACAGACTCTTCCCTCAAAGAGTTATGACGTAAGGAAAATGTCATTCATTTTTTTAATTGGCTCTAATGTGGCTTATAATACATATATCTTTAAGACCGAAACGCATTATTCACTGCCGAACTGGATCCAACCCTGCAGACAAGCACATTTTCTTTAAGATGTCTCGAGCGCACAGACCGGTGCGTATATTTCAAATACAGGTATCTACTAACATTAACATTTGTATGTGAGTGAGAGTGAGCAAAAGAAACTATAATTTTCAGTTGCGAAAGCTCTTTAACCAATTTTTCTTTTTTACATAATCTGATTTCTTTTCAAGTTGCACTGATGTACTATCGATATGTTAGCAATATCACTATTTACAAAAATCTAATTGTAATAAACGTGTTACTCTCTTTTATAATAAATAAAATAGTTACTTGCAGTCAAAAGAGATTCTTTCATTTTCTATAAGTCTCACTAATATCTTGTCAGTTGTCAGGTGTTCAGAGCCATTCTGAGTTCAATTTCTAGTCTTTAATTATGCTTTCTACATATGTATAGATTTTGCTTTTGTTTAATGTCTAAAACATGTTTGCCATCGGAAGCACACTGAAGAGAGTTGATGTAATTCAATTGGACATTTGTTAGACGATTATCGAGCAGGAATTTCAAATTAGGATTGGTAGTTTTGTGTTTCTTCAATATCCACTGATTCAATTTGTGTTTTATACTGTGGATCTTTTCACAGTTCCTGGAAGATTGTACAGTCGGGCGTGATCAACATTTTGGACAAAGGCAGCACACTCAAACCTTCGGTCACGATGCCTCGTGACTTCGTGCTAACGAAACTATCAACAGCTCTTGAACAGTTCCATCTACCCAATTTTAGACAAAACTAATGGTGCCTCATGATGAGATCGCCTCCTCCAATCGATATTATTAAAGTCACTTCCCTGACAAATCGAATATGGTGAAATTTGAACTTTTGTCTCATGGTCGAAACGGTAACATTCACCCATAAGTCGCACCGCACACACACACACAGACAGACACACACACAGACACACACACACACACACACACACACACATATATATATATATATATATATATATATATATATATATATATATACATATATGTGTGTGTGTGTGTGTTTTTGTTCCAAATCTATACACCAAGTTCGAAAAGTTATGTTGAAGAAATTAAAAGGTTTTACAACGATATCAGTGACATTACAAACAGGAAGAAAACAAATTAAACGTTTCTGTTAGGCGACTTTAATGTAAAACTAGGAACACGGAAAGAATAATGTAGAATAGGAAAATTTGTAATATGAAAGATAAATTACAGATGGGAAATGTTAACTTCTCATAGCGACAAAATGAAAATTTGGTAAAAAAGATGAGACCGTAACTTGTAAAAACTAAATAGAAGAATGAAATTTACTGACAAATCCAGTACCATTAAATATATAACAATAAAAGAATATATTCTAAGTGGTTATAGAATTGTAGATAGAAGATTCAAATGGAGAAAAAAGATTCCCAGAAAGATGATAAAGTCAGAGCAAACGTCACCGAATTCCACTTAAAAATCAAAAACTAATTCTAGTCTTTATGGAATATTACAAATTATGTAGCAAATATGAATACAAATCTGGTTAATATAATTAAGAAAGAGTTTGAGATAAAGAGGAAACAAGCTTAAATAGAAGTACAGAAAACAACAGATGAAAAGTTAGAAAAAAACTGAAATGAAAAATTCAGGATTAAACAAATTAATTGAAAAAATGAAAAACTGAAGATAAAGTTAGAGTTAGTGTAGAGGTTTTTTATAAAAGGGAAGACAGTTTGAAGTATGCTGGATATGTAACTGTCATGTAAATAGCAACTGCTTACATTGAAAAATAAAAATTAGGGTGATACCTAATGTAAGAACAAGATAAGACAATCAAAAGAATAATATGTAAACATGTATACTTCGAAAATAAATAAAAAAATATTCATTCACTTCAAGAGACAGTTGATAACCATCTCCTCCAATTTGCGAATCCTAGTTACTATATTCTTAATATTTGATATAATGCAAAAATATCACAATGATAAAATCGGTCCATAATTATTACATATTAAGACTCATATATGTAATTACAAGTAATCCATAGTATTTTAAAATTTGAAATCATATTTATTTTTGGCATATGGATTTTTTAAAACTGTTTCTAAATCTTTGATTGTCTTTCAATCATTCCGCGTCACCTGCTATCCTCTTTTGCCACACCTATGAGGCATGCCACACCATTTGGGAACAACTGCTCTAGGAAAACAAAAAGTACAAAATTACTTACAGACTAACAAATGTCATAAAATCTGTCACAAGAATAGATATATATGGGGGTCATTTTCAACAACAGTCCATCATTTAATAAATCAACTGATCAAAAAACGTGTTCAGCTGTGACTAAGTATGAAAAGGCATTTAATTCGGTAGAACACATGATAGTCTTTAAATTCACTAAAAGGTAAGATGGGGTGGGTGATGATTAAAAGACAAAAACGATAAAAAGCGCCCGTAATTAGCCAATCAAAGTGTAGTCTCCAGTCAGGAAAATGCCAGACGTCACGTTTCTTTGAAGACCCTACAGAAATTGGTACAATCATTGCAAAACGAATGCTGGATAAGAATTTGGTTGTAAATATTGGATGTTTTGCCTCATTCATCAGACTCACTCGACTGATTAGCCAGGACGTCCTATATATATATATATATATATATATATATATATATACAGTGTATCACAAAAGTGAGTACACCCCTCACATTTCTTCAAATATTTAAGTATATCTCATCATGGGACAACACTGACAAAATGACACTTTGACACAATGAAAAGTAGCCTGTCTGCAGCATATATAACAGAGTTAATTTATTTTCCCCTCAAAATAACTCAAAATATAGCCATTAAAAGCTAAATCCCTGGCAACAAAAGTGAGTACACCCCTTAGGAAAAGTTGTCAATATTAACATACAACATATCAACTGTCAATATTTTGTGTGGCCACCATCATTATCCAAAACTACCTTTACTCTCCTGGGCATGGAGTTTACCAGAGCTTCACAGGTAGTCACTGGAATGCTCTTCCACTCCTCAATGACGACGTCGCGGAGCTGGCGGATATTTGAGACTCTGCGCACCTCCACCTTCTGCTTGAGGATGACCCAAAGATGTTCTATTGGGTTCAAGTCTGGAGACATGCTTGGCCAGTCCATCACCTTTACCCTCAGCCTCTTCAGTATAGTGGTTGTCTTGGATGTGTGTTTGGGGTCATTGTCATGCTGGAACACTGCTCTGCAACCCAGTTTCTGGAGGGAGGGGATCATGCTCTGCTGCAGTATTTCACAGTACATGTTGAAGTTCATGTTTCCCTCAATGAAATGTAACTCTCCAATACCTGCAGCACTCATGCAGCCCCAGAACATGACATTCCCACCACCATGCTTGACTGTAGGCATGACACACTTATCTTTGTACTCCTCACCTGGTCGCCGCCACACATGCTTAAGGCCATCAGAACCAAACAAATTAAATTTCGTCTCATCAGACCATAGGACATGGTTCCAGTAATCTATGGGCTTTGTTGACATGTCTTCAGCAAACTGTTTGCGGGCTTTCTTGTGTATTGCCTTCAGAAGAGGCTTCCTCCTGGGGTGACAGCCATACACACCAATTTGATGTAGTGTACGGCGTATGGTCTGAATACTAACAGGCTGAATCCCAATCTCTTTAATCTCTGCAGCAATGCTAACAGCACTCCTACGCCGATCTTTCAAAGAAAGCATTTGGATGTAACGCTCAGCACGTGCGCTCAGCTTCTTTGGACGACCTACCCGAGGCCTGTTCTGAGTGAACCCTGCTCTTTTAAAATGCTGGATGATCTTAGCCATTGTGCTGCAGCTCAGTTTCAGGGTGTTGGCAATCTTCTTGTAGCCTTGGTCATCTTTATGTAGTGCAACAATACGTTTTTTTAAGATCCTCAGAGAGTTCTTTGCCATGTGGTGCCGTGTTAGAACTTTCAGTAACCGGTAAGAGAGAGTGTTAGAGCTGCACTACAAATTTGAATACACCTGCTCCCCATGAACACATGGGCATAATTACACTAATGAGTCACATGACATTTTGGAGGGAAAATGAAAAGCAGTACTCAATTTAGACATTTAGGGGTGTAGTTTCTTAGGGGTGTACTCACTTTTTAGGGGTGTAGTTTCTTAGGGGTGTACTCACTTTTGTTGCCAGGGATTTAGCTTTTAATGGCTATATTTTGAGTTATTTTGAGGGGAAAAGAGATTAACTCTGTTATATGTGCTGCAGACAGACTACTTTTCATTGTGTCAAAAGGTAATTTTTTCAGTGTTGTCCCATGAAGAGATATACTTAAATATTTGAAGAAATGTGAGGGGTGTACTCACTTTTTATTGTTATACATATATATATATATATATATATATATATATATATATATATAAAATATCAATTGATAATTAGTAGGGATAATTCCAAGGAGGTCATTAATCCAAAGAGAGCTCAATATAAGTAACAGAGTAATATAATAATAAGTACAGACGATCCTTAAAAATCCATTCAGTTATAATTTATTTCATAAATATAGAAATATTCATCTCTTCAGACCGAAGTTTTTTTAATAGATGGAGTCAATTTATCTAGACGAAAGGAAAAGGGAGAAGAAAAAAGAAAAGGAAAAATTAAAGAGGAAGAAAAAACCTATTATTAAAAAAATATGACAGCAAAACACAAGAAAACAAGCTCCTTGTAATTGTACAACCGGAACTAACTGCACAGTTGGAGGCATTTTAATTCTGAAAATGTATTATATGAAGCTACCTTTTTTTCCGATAGAAAATATCAATGAGAAAAAGGTATACATAGGGATATCCGCTGGGAGTTGGAAACAGAGACTTTACAATCAACGGCATTCCTTCTCCAATGCTTCTTTAAGATATCAAACTGCTCTATCCAAACATTATTGGAATCTTAAAGATGGCGGCTTCACCCCATAAATAAAATGGATCATCTGTCAATCTTAGACTACCAACAAGTTCCGTATGTAATCTATGCATACAGGAAAAAAAATTAAAATGATTAAGTATAAAAATGCTGATGAATTATTGAAGAAAAAGAACTATCTCCAAGTGTAGACACAAGAATAGATTTAAAATTCCCTAATAACATTAATTTTGGAGAATTCACACTTGAAATGTTGTTTCTGTTTTATATATGTACTAACATGTATACATACATGCATTCACGTTTTTGTATATGATTATTTATGTGATTTTCTTGCTTACATCAATTATAATCTTAAATTATTAATTATTTTTATATTATCTTTATTATTTTATTATTATTACTACTATTATTATTTTTTATCCTTATCTATCTAAATATTTATCTATATCTGTGTGTGTGTGTTTAAAGATCCTTAAAATTGTTTCTTATTTATCTCTTAAATATTTAATTAATTTATTTAATTATTTTGTTTTCGCTTTGCCCGATCTACCGCTGATGTGCTCACGGTCATAACTGAATTTGTTTACCAAACACTTCACAATAACGTCAAAGCTCGTGCAGTGGCTCTAGATATCTCTAAAGCGGTTGATAGGGTTTGGCATGCCGGTCTTCTTCGTAAGCTTCAGTGATACGAAATTTCAGGACGATTATTTGACTTAATACAATCATTCCTGTCAAACCCTTTAATAAAGGTCGTCTCAAACGGATTCTCCTCGTTCCTTTCTCACGAACGCAGGTGTTCCCCAAGACTATATCCAGGATCCTACACTGTTTCTGATCTTCATCAATGATCTTCCTGATGTCATCAGTCCCTAAGTAGGTATTTATACAGATGACACTACCATTTAATCCTGTCTCAATAGCAAATCTGGTATCGCTGACAAAACTAACTTGACCGTTGGTCTCGAAAAGAACCTCCAATCTCTCGTTGACTGGGGTAAGAAATTGGTAAACTTTAATACCTCAAAAACTGCTCTCTTTTACCCATCACAGAGAACCCTGCCTACCTCCCATTAGAATGTCAAATGCTCAACTTCACAAGAGCACCTCTCTGCGCCTGCTTGGTCTCACATTGTCCGCTGACCTGGGATGGAACAAATACATTAAATCTAGTTTCATCTACCGCAAACAAAGTTGGTTCTATATGTCGCGCCAGAAAGTTTTTCTCGTCTGAGTCCATACTTCAAATCTATAAATAACTGCTCCGACGAGCTACTTGCGCTGGTTCCCAAACTGCATGAATTTAAACGTGCCACTCGATTGGCATCTCGGTCCCACCCTTTCACTGTCGAAACGGTTATATATAGCCATATCTTCTAAACCAATAGCTTCATGTCTCGCACTTCCCGTCTGTGAAACTCTCTTTCTCTTACTTGCTTCCCTGATAGCTATAATCTTCAATTATTCAAATGCAATATCAATCGACATCTTCAGATACCTTGATCTAATTCTCCGTCCTCTCTTCATCCTTTCCTCTTTTACGCCAATTTACTCTTGCTTCCACTCTCTGTAACCCCTTGCTTGTTAGAGGCACTCCCGCCTTGCTTGGGGTGAAATGTTTAAAAAAAATATTTTTTTGTGTATATTTTTTATGTATTATTTATATATTTTATTTTTTTTATTTTATTTAACTTACTTTAATTTATTGATGTCAAATATTATAGTTATTATTATTATTATTATTAATTTGAAATTGTGATGATTATAATGCAATGATGATTGTCTTGCTGTCGAAAATGACATGAATATCAGACAATTCAGTGTATCTATTTTGAATCTGATCAAACCCTTCCTTACCTTGTATTTTAACCTGTTCAGTTCTCAAAGAAAAATAATTTCTAGGTTACACTATTGGCTCATGTTCATTTCTTCCTTCTTTCCTTTCTTTTCTTTCCCTTCCTCTCTCACTTCCTCCTTCTTTCTCCACCCCCTCTCTTTTCCCCCAATTTTTAAAAAAAACTTATATTGAAATATTTCTTTTTCTTTCTTCCTCTTTAATACGAAAATATTTATTTTCTTTTTCCTCTCTTAGTACAGACGATCCTTAAAAATCTATTCGGTTATAATATATATATTGCCTGCGTAATGCAGGCAATATATATATTATAACCGAAAAAAGTTTGTTCTTGAAGCGCAAACACGGATGGCCTGCATTACGCTTACCATGAAAAAGGTGGGTATACATGAAGATTTTATTTTATTTTATATATATATATATATATATATATATATATATATATATATATATAAAAAATAAAATAAAATCATGTATTTCTTTTTCATGGTAAGCGTAATGCAGGCCATCCGTGTTTGCGATTCAAGAACAAACTTAAATACAAATCAATTGCTGCAAATATCCCTATAGAGGAGTTCGAACTTGCAAAACGAGCAAACTGGAGAAACACCTGCTACCGAGGTAGAACTAATTTTGAAAAGAATCTTCTCAACCATCTGAGAGAATTAAGAAGTAGCACTAAATCTAGGGTTAATACATCAACCTAAATGACGATCAACCCTTCAGTATACCATTCGTGTGGATTTGTTTGGAAATCCCGCGCAGGATCGTTGTCTCATACGAAACATATTTATATATATTATATATATATATATATATTTTATATATATATATATATTTTATATATATATATTTTATATTTTTTATATTTTATATATATATATATATATATATATATATATATATATATATATATATATATCATACATGTGCAGAAGAACAAAGCATCGAAGAGGAAAAGCCAAATGAACTGGATTCATTTCCACTTTTATTGACAATTCAGACAACCTAAATAAAAAATTTCAATGGACATTCTCCGGATAGAAATTCTTAAAATTTTCCTTTTCTTTTAAGCAAATGAACTCAGAATAAAAATTTAAAAAATGAAAAACTTAATAATGAACGAAAAGAGACAAATAATTGTTTGTATAAACAACCAAAGAAATAGGATTTCGGGTTTGAGTGAAATCCCTTTTTCAATTACGTACCTAATTGAGTTAAAAACCAACAGTCAGTCGTGCATTGAAACTTAATCTGTTTTTAAATAAGTGCCTTCGTCTGGCAAACTTTAATACAAATGATAAATTCTGAAGTCACACTCAAACGTATTTTCTGGCATTTTATACAAACGATTTTCTTTTGTGTTTCCTCTTTGATATCACAATTATTTAGCGGAAGCGACTAAAATACAGTTATTCAATTAATGCATTCATTTGATTATAGACCACATAGTTATCATCCATAGTATTAACTGTAGTATTCTTACAAAAAGAAGTCAAATCTGTCGCTCTCATGAGTGAAAACCAACAGCGCAAACACGGATGGCCTGCATTACGCTTACAATGACGCAGCAAATATTAAAAGCACATCGAATTAATTTGAAAACGTTTACTTGGCCTTATGTCACATCTTACCTCGTGGGGAGGTCTGTAAAGGTTACCTGCCTAACTACCTGCAGGTAGTTAGGCAGCTGGAGCTGACCGTGTGCTCAGCTCTTGGCTGTTGTTAAACTGCTTTCGGGCAGAGAGGAACCCGGACTTAACGTTATGAATGATCAAATATCAACGATTATTGTTTTTTAAAAACGGAATTTGATGATCGATTTTAGTATTTCTTTTAACTAAACTTTGTCTGATGGAATGGATATATAGGAAACCTCTTCCATGAAAACACATGAGTGAAGCGTAAAATACGGAAGGACATTAGGTCAAAATCCGAGTTAAATAAAAAAATAATAAATGAAATCTACGACAGCGGTGAAATACTGAAAGACAGTAAATATTTTTCATAGCGATGCCAAAGAAGCTAGGGTCATATGAATGTGAATACCATCGGACAATCAGAATAGAGCTCGTAGCAGGATTAGGTTGGTAAAAACTATGGCTTTGTTCAAGATACTGAAATAAGAACTTTCATCTTTATGATCAGAATGCTATCAGAACGTGCAATGCAAATACAAAAAGACCTTCAACTATGTTCCGTAGATTATATAAAAGCAATGAGACAACAGCGTACGATACAAAGGCCTATCTGAAATATGAAATCAAACTTTAAATGTGATAGATGTTAGAGCAAATCGGTAGCTTTTAATGGCAACAATCATTCTGTATACGGTTCAGTGAATATACAAAATAGAAAGAGAAATAAAAGACAGAGATACATTTTCCCACCTAATGTATTTCAAATATGCAGAACGAGTAACAGAAAAAAGATTTAAGTAAAAGATCTTGCGGAGTTTTTTTTTTCTTTATCAATGGACATAATCTTAACACTAGATATGAGGATGGCTCAAAAAGAAAAAAAAAAGAAAAAAGAAAGAACTGTTTGATAATGTAGCAAAGGAAAACGAGAAGAAAGTTCTTGCTATTAACTGCAAGACGACAGAATGTATGGTTATCAGCGAAAGAGGCAATCCTAATGTGAGCTATATATGGGGGAAAGCAACATAAAACAGATACAGAAATTTAACTATAGCTTGTATGGCAACAGACGGCGGAAAACGTAACACACAAATCAGATAGTGCTGAACAATAGTGAACGATGCCTTACAGAAATTAAGCAATGTATTAATAGGAAAATATTGTTAAAAGAAGTGCGTGCAATCGTTTCATAATATCCAGTTTCCTATATGGAAGTACAGCTGGACAATTTCCTCAAATTTGACGAAAAGACTAAGCAAAAAAGATGTGCTTCTACCGACGAATGCTGAAAATACCACAGATAGAACATGTGAGAAACGAGGAAGTTTTAAGAAAAATACAAGCAACAAGGAAACTTACAATCAGAAAAGAGCAGTTGAAAATTCTGGGACACATGAAAGAAGAGGACCAAGAGAATTTAACACTCACAGGATATTTTGAAGGGAATGTGGTATTGTAAATCATTGTGAATAAGCAAATATTTTTTCACATCACCGATTTTCCCTACATAAATCGTTTGAAATCATGTGGAAATTTCCAGAGATGAAGATAACGTATATGAAGAATAGTTAACGAATTCGGAATTGCAAGAAGCAAAGTTTTTTTTAAATATTTAAAGCACTGACAGTTTTTCAGGTCGACCAAGATGTGGGCACCCTGGAAAGTTGTAACATAGGATGATACAGAAACTGGATCAGCAAAAGTTTAACCAAAGAAAGTTACAAAACAAATGATGAATGAGGGTGTGACTTGTCCATTTAGTATCAGTAGATAACAAGAAGCGTATCCTTCGAGAAGGTTTGACAATGAATTTCAGCAAAAGAAATCCTAATTAAACAAAAAGCATTTAAAGGCAAAAGTTGATCAAAAAGGTTTGAATTATGGGATGTAAGCTTTTAAAATTTGATCTCATTCAGTGATGAAATAAAATTGGAACTTCATTCTAATAAGCGACAATTTTCCCGACCTACAGGAAAACAAAACGACCTAAGTTACCGGTTTGCTTTGCCATAACTATTAAGGGAAAAACGAAGACAAAAGAGAAAAGAAAAGCGTACCAGTCGTCTATATAAAGAAGCAAAAAATAAAAATATACATGTTTAGCAAGTATTTTATTCATTATATTGCTGTATTTTATCCCAGCCTTTAGGCTGAATACAATTCGATTTTTATAGTAATTAGCATATGAATCATAATAATTAACTTCCGGTGAAACTATCTTCCAAGAGATGGTTTGACAGGATGGGCATCTTTTAAACAGTTCTGATGAAGGACCCTAAGGATTACACAAGGCTGAAACGTACAATGATATTGCTATCTATATCCTAGAGATGTTCAAACATTTATTCCGTATCAATAGTAGCAGGAGAAGTAGCCTTAAGTTATTTGAATTCCGAGATAAAGTATTTTCATTGTTAATTTTTAATTCGCTTCTTTATCTTGATGAACAACGCCTTAATTAAGTCAGAGAAGCTTAATTGTCACATTTTAATTTTTGCTTTTATGTAGCTGGATGAATCTTCATGATTCGTCGATTTGTTCTTTGTTATCGTGTGTCTGGTAGGCAACCTCCTGATAAATTATAGAATAGAGACGCAATTCTGAGGAAACGAATGATCAGAGACTCAAAGTACCAAGAGAAAACAAAACAACTGCTTTATCTTTCTTTTGACAAATACTAAAATAACCTCAC
This sequence comes from Acanthosepion pharaonis, assembly GCA_903632075.3. Taxonomy (NCBI): domain Eukaryota; kingdom Metazoa; phylum Mollusca; class Cephalopoda; order Sepiida; family Sepiidae; genus Acanthosepion; species Acanthosepion pharaonis. The sequence goes on along the minus strand of CAHIKZ030002001.1, from coordinate 3,455,160 downwards.
TTACTAGAAAAATTTGCTTGGTGGGAATGCTTCGGACCCTTATAATTCTGGAACTCAGTCTGCGAATTTGTACATTTTAATATTTCAAGCCTTTATCTCACAGAGGTCAAGTTGACCCAAGTAATTACCTAAACTTTTTTCTCAGTTTCTTTGATTTCATCCATATTCGCCAGTTTTTTCCTATTTTTATCACTTGTTTCTCCTTTTAATTCGTTCTGTCTTGTTTATGTCTATTTTCTCTATATTTCTTCTGTTTCTGCCCTCGTCTCTTTTTCCACCTGATCAGCTGATACAAGAAACTTCCTTTTTTACAGTTTTTGTTTTTCCGCTAAAACTATTTCTTGTTTTTTTCCTCCTCTATTCAATTTTCTATTGTTTTGTTTATATTACTTATATATTCTTTATTTATTGAAATTTTCTCGAAATCAGCAGATGCTACCTTTTTTTTTCATGAGTAATGCGAAAAGGATGTGGAACAAGAATAATTTCTATCCTAAGGCGACGTAGGTCGGATCGAGCGAACTCTCACCCAGAGGCATTAAAAACCTCGAAATCTCCAGCGCTTTGCTTTTTATTGAGAAATTCAAACAAAGGAATTGAGAAATTTCCCAGCTAAGTCTAAGTCTGGTTTTGATATTTCATTAACTTGAATTTAACCTGATGACCTTCGCTTAGATTTTAGCGAATGAAAAATCTCCATGGCCGTTATTTTTGTTCTTGATAAGAACAAAAATTTAATGATCTTCCCAAAATAGATGTAATTTTAACTTAGTTTGTAGGTCTGTCCTAAAACCTCGTTTATGTCCCATGCTGTCAAAAGTTAAAACTAGCAGTTGTCTTATTTTCTTCTTTTTGGTTTCTACAGGCCGATGCAGGAGAAATTTAGTTTTTTGTTTTGAATATGTCAATTGGTTCGTTTAACGAATTTATGGTAATTTCTGAAAAAAAAAACTTAATCGCCAATTTATAATAATACGCGTAGAAAATCTACCATTAGTATATAAATATCTACAGTTCCATGAATAAAATATTGTATATTACCTAGTAGCAGTATTTTGATATTTTGAATCTTGATGTGAAAGATTTTCATTAATTATTTTTACTAACTAGTAAAAATTTATCTTTTATTAGCTGAATAGCCAATGATTGTTCAAATAAACATTGTAAAATAAAGAATAAAAATGGTACATCCAACAGCTACTGATACCATTAAGTAGAAAGCATGAAATATTATACTAAGATTTGTTCTTGTATCCTCATCTTGGTTGCTATAGATGTTGTAGTATTAGAAACGTTCTGACATTAGCTAACGAGATGAAGACACTCGTCCGAACAAATCAACATAATAGCGATAATTCCTCATATCAGGGAAAAACGATAAAATGTGAATAATTGAAAGAGAAAGTTTTGGTGTCCTGTCTGTCTATTAGGATTCTACAATCAAATTGTTAAAAAATAATTGTCTATGTAAAATGAACCCGTGATATATGGAATTCTATATCAACCTAATTATGGTTGAATAAACCTGCGAAAATTAGTCTGAAGAAGTGTGTTCCTAAAATATGATCTGAAAGTTTTGCTGAAACCTATAATTTCAAATACCTTACTTTAATTTTTGTTGGTTACTGAGCCTTAAGTGTAGGCGGGGAGAAAATTGATAAAATGGGTGATACGATAGTTTGCTAAAAGGTCATCACAAAACAAGATGAGTGAACATTCAATATATTGAATGTAGCTGGATAGTTTTGGGACATCTCAGATTATCTTCTAATTCTCGCTTTGTCAATTTCTTTGATTTCAACCCAAACACGTTCAGTGTGATACTACTTGTCATTGCCGCGGTAAAACGGAAGAAATTTTATTAAAACATAAGAAAGTTTTATGTGGTGGGAGACATTGAAATGAGAAGGGTTAATACCAAAAGCTCGTGGGAAGAATTGCGGATTAATTCACACATAAACAACTTGAATTGGTGTGTCGAGAGTTTGAACAATGGAAAATGACCCAGAGGGCAATGATGATTGACACATGTTCTATGCAGCTGAAAATGCAAGCTGTAAAGCGAAAACTTCATTTTCGTAAACAACGTTTAGAGTTGATTTCCCTTAGTCGAAAGTTGAGTTGAAATACCAGGAGGGGTGGATTAGCTACCCACGCTCACTGAGGAAATTTAGTGAGAGGTAATAAGATGAGAGAGTAGAAGAAGGGAATTCCCCAGAATTATGAAGTAAGCTGACAATAAAGGGGATTTACCGAAATTTCCCTATGCGTCGTGCGCCGAGCGAATGTCAATAAATACGAATGCGTGAAGTGAATTCATAAGAACGAGACGAGTCGCAGAAGAGAGAAGAAAGGCAGAAGAGACGGCGACAAGACCAGAGAGAGGAGAGAGGCCCACGTGATTATCTGCTGACGAAAGCCTCCCACCTCAGCCTTGTGCCAAACTTTACCAAAGAAGCAAATCAGATTTTACCAAGTCAACAACGATAGTATCAGTTCCGATTTAGACGCGGGTCGGGCTGATAATTATTGAATGTGAACTCTGATATATCCATTTATTGTACGAAAGACTGATATAAACAGCATTTACTTTTTGTTCAGTTTATTTGAGTGTTATGTTTTTTTTATCTGTACGTCTTCGCCCTGCTTGGACCTGCACA
>CAHIKZ030002001.1:3225000-3447500 GCA_903632075.3 Acanthosepion pharaonis | reverse complement strand
GACAGAATTAAGTCACATTTTTACTCCGAATATTGTAATAACATTTCCAAGACAGTGAACAAGTACTGTTCTCAAAACAAGGCTCTTCGTTGAAGACTGGAGGACAAAAGAGAAAATAATAAACACTGAAAGAAAAAGAAAAGAAACAAAGACGTGAGAGAAGAAAAGTATTAAAAAAAATGGCGAAGAAAAAGAAAATATGAAGATTACAGGGAACAAGAAACAAGGAAATATGTTATAAAAAAAAAGGTTAAGGAAGAAAAAATAGCGAAAGAAAGAATATCAAGAAGAAAGAAAAAAAGAGCAAAGTCGAAAGAAGAAAATCAGAATTAATGAAAAAAGGTACAAAGATAAAAGAAAAGTAAACATTTCGCCGGGTTATGGTCGGGAGACAGGCAGGTGTGTTTTTCAGGGCATCTTCCCATAGATTAAAGTAAAAATCTTCAAGAAATATTTTAAAACATCTCAATAAATTTAGAATCTCCAAAACTGAGACGACAGAAAAATTAATTTTCTATATTACATTTATGAAGAACCATACATAAAGTCTGTAATTACTGAAGTTAAGCAATGTCAATACTGATCATTATGTAGATAGATGGCCACTTCTGAATAGTACCAGATTCATAAGCATATCTTTATAAATATCAGAAGCTTAAATTTTGAGTCCCAATTTTTTCATCGCAACGATTTTTCTACATTTATTTTAGACCCCCCCCGCTCATTATGATCTTGCTTTGTACCTATCTTCACATAGTAGACTCTACATCTAGAGGAACTACATGAAAATTATAATCATTAGCAAATATTTTAGCGAGATTATTTTGTTAGTTATAACAATACTTTCAGTAGTCTGATATCTACAAAAATTAATTTGGTACAGGTTAACAAGTTCGGGACACCGGTGAGGATAGAAATCACTACCCAAACTGATGGTTTGATAAAAATAGTTTGGTAAATATCGCCTTGTTGTAAGCAACTTGAAACACGAAGTGTTCCTAAATGTTCAAGAAACTTAATTTGTAATAAGTCTTCCCCAAAAGTTTTGATGAAGTTTAATTTCAATTTTATTTTATAGGTTACTGATTTCGAGAGATGATTAAAATGTTTAGCGAGACACGGGAAACGTTGGGTAGCCTGAAAGATGAACAGATTGATCTCTTGGAATTCTCTGAGACTTTGGCTTACATCTAGAATAGGGCCAAACTGGTCGGCGTATACGAGAAATGTATTCTCTAGCACTAGGCATTACTAGCAAATGTTCTATTTGCTGATTATCTATGTTATCTACATCTATTAAAAGGTTTTTGAACAGTAGTTGTAAAACAAAAATGTTCTCCATCTATATTTATGAAAACAGACCAAAGGAAGCCGTAGCATTTTATGGAGTTTACCTCAATATAAATCCGTATTTTATATACCGAATTAGAATTGACACCATCTAAAAGGAAAATAAAATAATTGAAAATTCGGCAAAAGAATAACTAAGACTTCAGTGCCGAGTGGAAAATTGTTCGTAGATATTTTGAACAGGTGTCAATGGAAAAAAGCTTATTAACAAGCCAAGTTTATTTTTCTTCAGAAAGCTGTTTTTTTTTTTTTATCTGGAATCAAATATTATGGCCAATGAGAAGATTCCCAAAATTCCAGTTAAAAAAAAAATGTAAAGGTTGTCATTATCGATAATCTTATTAATTTTTGTACCTGAAATACTCGTTTTTTAAAATGATAAATGGATTTTGAAATTGATGAAATAGTGAATAATTAAAAGAAAAATGAACGATGAGAAGAAAAAGATGAATGCGACACGGAAGGCGGCGGCACAGGAGAAGAAGGCGAAAAAGAAGAAGAAGAAGGCAGTACAGGAGGGAGGGAAGAAAAGAAGAAGAAGAAGAAGAGGAAAAAATGATAATAATAATAATAATAATAATATGGCGGCGAAGAAGAAGGTGGAAGCGGAGGAACAGGAGAAGAAGTCGAAGGAAAAAGGGAAGTGTGTAAAAGAAAAACGTATCGAGAAAATTAAAAACTTTACAGGAAACTCGATGGCCAAGAGATGTCGATAGACACTGAGTGAAGGGAAAAGAAAGGCGTAGTGAGACTGAACACAAAAAGGAAAAGAAAAGCAAAAAAATAAATAAATAAAATAAAAAAGAAAAGGCGACAAAAAAAAGGACGAAAATAGAATTCAGGAGACAAAAAAAAATGTTACATGAAACAATATAAACATAGCTGTGCAAAGACACACCTTTAAAGCTAAACAATCATTAATAATAGAAGATCAAAACAATTTTATGAGAAATGACATTAAAAACAGAAAGTCTACAATTACCAGATCTCGTAGCATTCGATCCTACGCTCTAACCATAAATTTAGGTGTTCAAGATATCGATGAGACGACCATTGAATTTATTATCATTCCTTTTAGAATTATAACAAATTCACTCTTCCTGCTGAAGTCACAGCTTAAGTTTGACGGGTAAATAAGACGATCGAATTACTAGTGCTTGAAATATAATCGGAAAATTAACAGCATTTCTATTGATCAGATATTCAAATACACATCAAGGTGGGCGTGTTGTAATAATAAAGATAATTATCAGAAAATTAGATAAAGACCAAACTGATCATGCAACAGTTAGCCTTTAGTATCAGCCGGTTCGGGGAATTTTTTGCCTATTTTCTAATATAGATTACCTGTAAGAGAGATAAACAACATATAACACTACCACTTTATATTAACAACACAGGTCTTATAGCGTTGTACCCAAATGATTTTTTATGAGAATATCCTCCAATCTTTCTTCTTCCTAATAATACAAAATTTTTGTCGATCAAATTTAAATTTCGGCAAGTTAGTTTTTTTTGCGGGGGGTGGGGGTGATTTTACGCCAAAATATATTATAATCTATGCCATTTTATATAAAAGCCCTGAATATCTACGAATTTTGGTATCAACGTGAAGATTCTAGAACAAATACCTAGATGATAGCGAACGTTGAATGTATTCATTCTAAAAACAGATTCCTATATTGGCTATGAATTGTTTGAAGAATTTTTCAATATTCAGAGGTATCCTAGAGATGAAAGAATACGCCGGCTGTAAAAGGTATTTCCATTCCAAATCCAGATTCATTTATTGTGTCGTATTTGCAACATGATGAGAAGTCAATATATATTTTAATTTAATATTTCGTGAGAACGAGATAGAGAGAAAGAGAGAGAAATAAAGAAAGAGTGTGAAAGAAAGTGTGCCAGAGAGAAAGAGAGAGAGTGTGTGTGTGTGTGAGAGAGAGAAAGAATAAACCTTTCCCTTTGAAAATTATCGAAGATTTACTAGTATTTCAGTCAATTTCAAATAGTCTCAAAATGACCAGAAACTCGCATACTACATCTGAATATCAATAATACTAATTATTATCGGTACTAAAACCAAAAAAGAAACAAAACGCAAATGCTTTGAAACAGCGTAATATTTATGAAAGTCCTAAAATTTGAAGTTGATTTATATTTTGATAATACCATCTTAGTGTTTATACAGGCAGGACTGCTGATTGAGTTTAGCTATTTGAATTTGCCAGCAAAAGCAAGAAGTATTTCCAAAATACGATTTTTGTACTTAAGCGGAATGCAGAAAGCAATGGGCGGCCGTTTCGTTTTATTTGGGACTCAACAGCAGTATGGATCCACTACCAAGACCTTTACGATACAACGCAACCATCATACCAGGAGCCTCGCTGATGAAGTAGAAACTGAGTAGACTCAATATAGCGCCGCTACTCATTTATTTCCGTGGTGATACTCATCCAAGTATACAAACCTAACGGATTGTACCCCAAGAGCCACGACTTCTTTCCCCAAGTCGCTCTCTCCAGAGCATTAGAAACTGGATCAAGCAAGGATATATTTGAATAATCATTTATAGTAAATTATATAGTAGAATTTCATCTCCTGTCTCTTACCCTAAACGATGTACTATTTCATTATTTGGATGAATATCCTTTCGTAAGTTAACTATGACTCGGACAGCACACATTATAACTTTGCTCGTCTTATCTGATCATGGTTTGAGAGTTGTTATTTTAGTTTCGATGGCCTGCTACTTGGCCGTTCGAGTTTTGTTTGAAATTTACAGATGAAGTATTTTCATTTTCTCAACACTTATTCGGACCAACATCCTCGTCATTGTTAACGAGTAAATTAACGCAAAATTGTTTATTCAGGAGCATAGACAGTTGTACCAAAAATCGGTGAAGTAGCGAAACAGTGTTTAGTTGAGTGTTACATGGAGAGGAAAAGGATGCGAGTGTGAAAGAAAGAGACGGATTCTTTATACTTAATGCTTTCTTCCTCTTTATTAAAAAGAAGGAATGAAAGCAAGTCGAAAAAGAATGAATAAGAGAAGAAAAGGTTTAGGGAGACACTATATATATATATATATATATATATATATATATATATATATATATATATATATATATATATATATATATATATATATATATATATACGAGTGGATCAATATATACGTAGCCTGACTGTTAGTTGATCTATATTTTAGGCGATTGGAGGACCATCGGATTTAGCGCATTGACAAGGAAGTAGATTTTGATTAATAGATTTGTTTTTTACAACTTAAAAACCCCAGGAAATAAATTATTGTGACAAATATTTAATTTCTCAGTTTGACGTACATTGGGAAGGCTTCTTGAGGGCCAATAACTTTTAATTAATCCTGTGTAGATATATATATATATATATATATATATATATATATATATATATATATGACATGGTGACATCAATATTCAAATTGAAATCAGACGTATTATCAATCTATCAAGGGATATGCTTTCTTTGTGCTTCCCCCTTTTCTTTCTTCATTCTGCTCTTCCTTTATTTCCTGTCTAGACTGGGAGGTGGCGTGATAGAATCTGGATCACTTAACAACCTGATAGTTTGGTCGAATGGTGTCACAAAGCCCACGTGGCAAGTTTTATCGTCAAAATTTTATGTAAAAAAAATATTTTTTAATTCTTTTAAGAACCTTTGAAAGTTTTTCAAAAATCTCTGGCATCAACGGGGGACTATAAATTAGCATGTGTAATTTTAGCATCTTTTTTGGTGAATAACTTTAATTGGAATTTTTTTAAAAAAATCAGATAAATGTCGGATTTTCATGAAAAGAATTTTGATTGTGTGTGTCTATAAACGTGACGATTTTTTTGTAAATACGGACGTCCCTACACGACATTATTAGAAAATAAGTTCGGTAACTATAGTAAATTTAAAATTCATTGGTAAATTTTGAAACATTTCTTCAGCAAGCATCTTATAGTAATACTATAAAGTCAAAGTACCTAAAAATTACTAAAATACTAGATTACTTAGAATTTTTCCTAATTTTTTAAAGATTACTGTGTAGTTACCAAATTATGTAAAAAAGGTATTTACATTGTATTCAAGTATTTTATAGTTATGTAACTTGTACTTTAAATTTACTAAACATTAAGCTATTGATAAATCTATCAACACCTGTTGAAAATAATTGTCTACAATATTTTAAACTAACAATAAGTAATATTTGTTTTAATTCAGATTAATTAATCTTCAAATTAGTTAATCATCTCCAAAGTTTCAGAAAAAATGTTTCATTTTTGAAAGATTTTTAAGCGAATTATGCTGTGTTGACAGATTTGTCAATATGTCTGATTTGATCGATTTAAAAATCATTCCAATCAATTTAAATTCGCTGTATTTCAATCCAAAGTATTTTGTTTATTGGAAATATTAAATTTAATCTATTAACTAGAGACCGATAGCTTGAAATTAAAGCAAAAGTTTCAAGAAAGATATTTTATTTTTAAAATGCATCTTAAAACTTATATAGTTTCTAAAGAACGAATAGAAATTATTTCTTAATATGATATATTTTTATTATTTTAAACGTTATTTTTAGTGGATATCCTTCTTTGAGTAGACGCTTAATTTATTTTAAACAGTCTCTGGCCTGTGTTTAATTCTGGAGGAAGCACCGTTATCCGGTGGGCTTTTACCGTTCGACTAAGAAGAAGGTGAACTAAAATACGGGTATCCACTAAAAATAACTTTCGAAGATATATATCAGGATAAGATAAATTCTGATTAATTGGAACACTGTGGGAATAAAGTAATTTGATCGATTCATTCATTTACTTACCCACATACATAGCTTTTATAAACTGAAATATAAGGATATTTGTGTGTGAAGTGAATTTAAGTATATACCTATGCGTGAAGAAGTTGTTTTAAATCGATAAACAGGAACGGTTCTGCAGTCGGTTGGAGAGAGATGACAAATTAGCTTACCAGAATGAAAAAATTGCTGTAATCCTTTGTTTGCCCAATTGAGATTTTCATGTTTCCTGACATGGTTATCTTATCCGGTTACTGATAACATTCAAGATAATTTTGGCCGAATCTAAATGCCGCTCGATAATTCTGTATAATCTCTATCTAAACTGATATATAAAATTCGAGACAGCAGATGGATCTCTATGACTGAAGCAGTCGGTTTGGCGGGGGAGGTTAGGCAGCAGTAGTAAGTACTAGTAATACATGAACTCCGTAACGGTATCAACGATATATGAAAACTGCGGGCACCTACAGGTAATGTAAAGACAGTATCGCTAGCTATTGACAATGATGTTAACCACCCAACGAAAAGAAACATTGCATCAAATCATTTCCATATTAAAACCTGGTGCCGTTCAAATGACCACTGTCTAGATGCTATATAGTGCATACTGAATTCAATGTGGTTTTTGATTCGACGATTAACAAAGCATACAAAACATCGTTTACTGCTCCTTACTTGGGACAGTAAACATCCCAAGTTTGTGTCTCCTGATCAGACGAGTTATATATCCATCTCTTTCTGGCAGATTAGAAGTTGTATTTGTAAAGAAAAGCACATGAGTCTGTCAGCAGAGGTGGGGGTTGATATAAGACTAGGCAGCAATGACTAATGATGAGACGTTTGTTGTGTTGATAGGTAGGATATACACATTGTTTATCATTTGAAATCATTCATACCAAATTTTCTGCTGGTAATGGATTGTTCAAGCAAAACAACCCAACATCTCACTAAACGTGAGTGACACGAAAATGGTTTTACGAATGCTCTGCTGACATCTAGTCCTACATTAGATCAGACGCTGGCTAGATTTAAACCTAGCTAAGATGCAGATGATATGTTGATATTCCCTGCAAGTAGGCCCAACAAGTATAACTCACTTAGGCAGTCCTGAAATGTGGCTGGTCAGATGTCCAAAACTTTAAACACTCCATGTAATGTCTCGTAGCCGCCGTTAATTTATAACCTTTTTTTTACACTTTTTTAAAATATTTTATCACCTCATTTCGTATATATTCAGATCGATCTTAAGGATTACAATTAATGATTTATTGATAAGGAATAAAAGATTGAGCTAGACACGCGATGTATCAAAAAGTGTGTGTGTGTGTGCATGAGGATGTAGAAAGACTAGATTACTATTAAAAAAATACATGGATATAATTGCCAAAGTTACAACGAATATATTGTGAAACTGCCAACCTGCGTAAAAGTAAAATTAGCAAAAACTGGAGATTCTATTACATAAAAAAATATAAATAATCGTTGCTTGAAGGCATTTGACAATGTAGTCAAAGCGAGATGTAAGATTTATGGCTGAATAACATATATTCCCTACTGAACTGTCAAACTTTTGCAATAAATCAAGCAAAATACACTTTCTTCATTAAAAATGCTCTTATGTTTTCATATAAAATAGGGTTTAAAAATCGTAAAATAACGAAAAAAGCGATTCTTTCTGCTTACAGATAAGACCTTTTTTCAACTTCGCTATACTCGAATCTAATGGTCATTTAGTGAAATGTTGCGGCTAACTTTAACAAGAAGCCTCTCCATTTTCGAAGACCACCGAGCTGTGGTCATGACAAGCCGACGTCATCGTCCTCTCCTCAACAGTTGAGAATTTTGTATTTCAATAAAATAAAACGGGCAACAAACAGCATGCATGCGCATAGGGAGCAAGTTCAGTGAATATAAAAAAAAAAAACTTCAGGAAGAGGTAGCTGAAGTTTCTGGGACACATAACGAGGAAAGAGGGCCTGGAGAATCTGATACTCACGGGTCGAATAGAGGGAAAGAGAGACAAGGGAAAACAACGCGTGACATACCAAGTGGATGATAAAACGTGGTCTGGGGGGAGGAAGCAAAGGCAAGGAACTTGTTACGAGCTGCAAGGGATACAGGGAGATGGAGAGCCATGGTCGCCTACACCCTGAAAGTACATGGCACATAAAAAGAAAACTGAATTTTTCTGTCGAACAGGACAGAGTTTAAACGCTGATCGGTATCCATTTTTTTAGCAAGTTCATGTGCTTTCCTGATTACTGACTTAGCGATTACTCCTTTCGAATTATCTCCATTTACAAGAATTTCTTTTTAGAAACATCATATTTCTTTGAAAGGTATTTTCATTTGTAATTTTAATACATCATGGATAATGATTTGTGAGCACCGTTTTCCTCCCCGCTCCTTTCCTAACGCCTCAACCAATTTTTGTCAGGCGATTTTTTCTCCTGTAAATGTGGTTTGTAATCTGAATTTCAAATTGAAGAATTTTTATTATTAATTTTTTTTACTAGTTTATCTTTCATCTTTGTTTTTGCAGCTTACGTCCGCAAAGTGAGTATCGTGAACAGAAAATAAAGCCGCCAATAACAAGATTTGACGTAACCAGTACCCTTGGTAACTAGCTTTATTTTTCTATGTTCTACAAAAATCAGGGCAATATTCAGAAGCAGTTCCACTCTATGGAGAAATATCTGCCGAGTAAAGCCCAACACGGAGAACATTATCAAGAACTGCGTGTGCTCGATTCCATGCAGTTGTTGCAAAAATATAAATGAAACAACCCGACTCCTAAAAATTAATGCAGGAGGAACATCGAAAATCCGTAATGATGTGCGAGACAATGAAATCCGGCATGGCTGATCATGTATGAAGGTAGTCATCAGTCCTTGTGGAAAGAAGTGAAAATACTGGACAAGGAAGAACACTGGAGAGTTATACGTATAAAAGAATTATTGCATATGCTAGGCTATGAAAATCGTAGTAGGCATATAAATAATACAGTATGGGACCCTCTAATAAAGAAGAAAAAAGAAATGACAAAATCTTCAACAGCAGCAGCAGTCAAACAGGACAAACATCGGTGGTAATCATCCCAGGAATTATTTTTACGAATTGCTTTCACAGCAAAATGTATTCTTTTCCTTAAACAAAATACCAATAATGAGACAAAAAAAAAATCAAGAACATGCTTTTTGCACACAGCAAAAATATTTATAGATTATATCTTCAATTTATTATTAGAACAAACATTTTAAGTTATAGATTTTTTATCGTAATTTTTCAAACGGTCATTCTACGTCGGTTAGAAGAAAACGTGGATCGGAAACTAATATATTCTTTTCTTGCGAAATCCATATATACGACAGTTGTCTTTAAGAGAAAGGGCTTTCTATGAAAATAAGTCAGTAAAGTAGTGACTCGATTCAAATGTATTGGCTCGATTATTAGCAAAGAGGGCATCAGAATAGAATTAATATCAAATGAAGTACAAATAATGACAGCCGTCACAAAAGTAAGGACCGTCTGGAAAGACAAAAAACATTTACCTGAAATGAAACATCAGATTTTTGCATACATTTTGGCCTTCTCAATCTTTCTGTACACCTTCAAATCATGAACATTATCAGCCGAATTACAAGGTAAATACAACTATTAAAAATAGATGCTACAGGACCATCTTAGGTATATCGTACGTAGCATTAAAATTAAACAGTGCAAGACACTGCCAGGCATGAAACGGACCATTGGAAATATCATATCTACTGCCAACAGAAAGCTGAAATTGTATAGATACATCCTAAGTGCCAATACCCTTTCCACTGCTGTGTGACCTGGTTGAAGTTATATCATTTGATTTGACAACGCCTGATTGAGTTAAGGTGACCGAAGTGGAGTGAGTTAAGGTGAGCAGTAGGAGGAGAGTAGTAGTGGGAGTGAAGAGACAGTTGAGAGCAAATCACTAGGAATATTACATTCATGGCAGTGTGGCTCAAGAGGGAGCGTCGTCATCCAAGGAGAATATTCCCATGGAGATGGAGAATAGGAAAGAAAATTTTCCCCTTATTTAAAATCTTTCCATTTCGGGTACCTTGTTATATACATTGATGTATTTCTGAATGCCTACTAATATAAAGGGGTCACTGGCCATTGAAAGCTGATTAAAAGAAGAATACTCTTAACAAATTTTGAACCCGTTAGATGATGGAGACCTACCTGCAGACAAAATTCAAAGTTCGTCAGTGGCTATATTTTCCTATCACTATTGTTTAATTAGCACCTTCTTGTCGAAAAATTGTTGCAATTTGGAAGTATTTTTTCAAATATGCAATACAAACCCATGTAGAGAAAAAAATTAATGAATTTGATGTCAAGGAAATACGCAGAAAAACAATAGCCAGAGATTACCCAGAGATATCTCGTCCGTGATTTCAGGATTCATATTCAGTGCCAAACCTTCGTAATTCCACGCAAGATATTGAAACGTTTTTGTAGAGATAATGCTGTTTCATATTCTCTGATGCATCTCTTGCTGATGTATTTAACACTGATGATGACGAGAGGGTCAGAGTGCTTTTGTCTTGAGCAATAAAGATTTTAAAGAGTAATTCACATTCAAACCAATATCATAAGATCAATTCTTTTTGGATTTTAAAGCGCCACCTTTTTAATATCGAAAAACATTCTGATTCAGAGTATCGATATTAGAACTGCTAGAAAATGACGCTGACGGCAAGCTAACGTCGATATTGATCGGAATTCGTATAGGCTTGGCTAACATCCTTATCTCCCTGGGGTTAATTTTGTAAAGTAGACCCAATTAGTATATCGATGTTTTCTTTTTATCTGTTCTTTTTTCTTTTCTTCACCATATTAACGCTGCGAAGGACAAATAACACAAACCTTTATGCAATCTGCTATTCTGTTCTTATCTATATTCTCTTTTTCCCCCCTTTTTTTTCAGCATTCAAACTAAGTTGTCTAATTCATTTTCTTGATTTTTCTCTCTATTTCTTTTTGAGGAATATAGGAGCAGCTTCATTTTTTTCACACGCGAAACGAAAGCTTTTCTTTTCCTTTCATCTTTTTTAGGATAGAAGATAATACCAATTCCATAGCACAAAATGGTTAAGAGGTAAATCTACTTGGTATTAACCGAAAGCGAACTGAATCAAGTAAATCTGAAATTTTAAATCTTTTACTGCTTTGATATTTATTGAAAAAATAATTCATTAACTGAAATTTTACTTTTGTTCTTTTTATTATTCACTTCTCAAATTCATCAATTCCAAAATGTTTGTTCCATATCCCTTTGTAGGTGTAAACAGTGTTTGTCCTCTTACTATCTACCCCAGTTTGTATTCTACTGTTTTCATTTACGCAAACTCATTAGGTAGTGTACTCACTGTTTTTCATGTCCTCTTTGTCTTCAGTATGTGAATGTCAAATTCACCAAGCCCTTTTCCTTAAAAAAGCCTCATCTCCCTACCAGAGTTTCTTTTTCCGACTTTATTATACGATTATTGTAAGCGTAATGAAGGTATGAAGGCATGTTGACAATTCTGAGTACAGTACAAGAATAGCTCTGCCTAAGAAGCCAGTTGCAAGCAAATTCAAACTATCGGTCAACCAATGTAATGAAACACACACGAAACTTGTCTTCCAAATTCTGATGAATAGAGCGCGTAGTAGAATTAGACCAGAAATAGGATAAGAACAGAAAAGAAACTGTAACTAGGAAGGCAGTTTATACCGGAAAGACCAATACAAATACAGAAGAATGTACATCCATGTTTGATAGATTATGCAAAAAAAAAAAAAAACACACAGGATCGTTCTAACTTCAAAGCAAATTTGATTTATTGGGGGAGGGGACATATTAAAATAATCTACAACTCATACTGGGAGCTATCGGTCTGCAGACGAATAGAAAATGAATTCAGTAAAAGCACAAAAATAAAAATGGACGTAAGAGAAGAATGTATTTTCTTACTGGATTTATTCAACATTTATACGAGGCCACAAGATTAAAAACACATGCAGATGGCAATATTGATAGCAGAGACAGAAAATAATAAAGGAAAGAAAAGAAAAGACTGTATATCAATTGTAAGAAGACTATGTAATGTTGTCAGTAAAAGAAATAACCAGAGATGTCAACTACGAATTGGAAATACCAAATTCCAGGAAGCACAGAGAATATCTTGAACGAGTTAACGGAATACAAAAATGCAATGCTGAAAACAAAGGGGCACTTCGATAACGAAAGAAGTCTTCTAAAAGCCAAGCAAAGAAACAGGAAAATTATGTTAGAAACAAAGAAAGGATAACTGAACTGTTATGCAATATCGGTCCCCCTGTATCGCTGGGAATGCTGGGCAATCTCCTTACAGATAAATTGACTTGAGGCAACAGAAATGTTCTACAGAAAGATGCTGAGAATACTATGGGCTGAACATGTAACGACAAACTTTGAGGGAGAAGGGAGGCAAAAAGAAAACATATTTATCAGCAAAAAACAAAAAACAAAAAAAAACAACAAAAACAAAAAAAAAACAATTTCAAGGGTACACAATGAGAAAGGAGGTCTTCCAAAATTTGGCAGTCACAACATATTGAAGGTAAAGAGAAAGGAAAACTGTGAATGACAAGAAGCTTGTGTAAATCTTTGGCAGAATCAGGATTAGGAGAGATAGAAAAAAGACAAAACTTATTTAGAATTACAAAGAACAAGAAATTGTGGAGAGTCATGATCGCTCACGTTTAAAAGGGACACGATACATAGAAGTTTTATTGAAAAGGGACACGATACATAGAAATTTTATTGAATATCAAAGATAGAAAATGCGTTTTAAGTGAAGAGAGTCTGCATTGTCTTGGAAATCCTCATTGAAATTCTGATGGCGGACAGGAAATTTTTCCTATAGTGGTTAAATGAGAGCAGTTTAGTTTTGGAGGCATTAAAATTTACAAGCCATTTCCTGCCCCAGTTAATCACTGATTGGACTTCCTTTTTCAGCTCTGGCTGACGGATTTTCTATTGAGACAGGAGTAATTGGTAGTGCCCTAAATGCCTACTTGGGTAATGATGACATCAGGATGATCATTGATGAAGATCAGAAAGAGCATAAGACCCAGGATACAGCCTTGGGGGACACCCGCATTCGTGGAAGCGAGCCCGTTCACAATCGTCCTGTAATGCTGTAGCCCTGGATTTTATGTAGAAGACCACTTCAGTATTGATTAAAGCCTCGAGTACTTTTCCGAAAAAAGGTAGGAGACTAATAGGGCCATAGTTAGAGGAGGTCAGAAGGTTCTCTAAAGTTTTTAAAAACAGGAACTACAGAGCAATAGTTTAGAGTTTGAAGAGAACTGGGCTAGCTCAGGAGCACATTGTGGATAAAGATGTTGGTTAGATCTAAAATCCGAAATAAGGGGTTCGGTTCGAAATTCCAATCACCTGAAAAGGGCCGGTGCGTTCTTTTTGTAGTTATTTAAAACTTCCTTGTTGCTTACTCGCTTCGTCCATGGAATTCTCAGTATCCTTCTGTAGAACCACATTGATGTTGCCCTCAGTCAACTCATCAGTGGGGGGAGATTGTCCAACATTCATTG
The DNA here is from genome assembly GCA_903632075.3 of Acanthosepion pharaonis. Lineage (NCBI taxonomy): Eukaryota > Metazoa > Mollusca > Cephalopoda > Sepiida > Sepiidae > Acanthosepion > Acanthosepion pharaonis. The sequence continues at coordinate 3,433,705 of CAHIKZ030002001.1, read as the reverse complement.
CTATATAAGGGGAAGATACTATATAGCAATCAATCACTTTTCTTTGTTTCTAATGAAAATTCTCCGTTTCTCAGCTCCCGGAATGCTTCTTTTCGCTCGTTCAATGCGCACTTCGGATCTCGGTGTCACATTTTTTCACCGTCTGTTAAAACACTTGCCAGATATTTAAACTATTGCGCGAGCTTGATGACATCCAATTTGTAACTCGTATCTTGGACTTTTTCTCTTGCTGATAACTGCAAGAAGACAAAGTATGCTTAATCGTTAGTCCTTTTTTTCGCGTTTTCTTCTACTTTTTCTATGGGGTCCTTTAGATTATTTTTTATAGTGTCTTAATTTGCTTGGTCAATAAATAAGCCTTTAGAGAAATAAATTTGATTGGTGGGCAGATAAGCAATCACTGGATTAAAGAAGGTTGGCGGTGGACATAATAGGTGGAGTTAACAATTGTATAGTGAGCAAAAGAGCTTTGAGAAAATCATTTGGTTGACAGTTAAAAAATCTATCGGAATCAATTCAGCTGTTTTGACAGAGAAGGATTAAGTGCGCTGAAATTTAGTTGATGGAAAGAAACATTGGATCTTTTCTGCCAATTCACCCCCAAATAAGAATTTATATCTACCAAAATTCACACCAAATTATCCCAGAGCAAGGCCCTTTCATTGCATTCCAGTTGGGTTGACCTTGGCGATCACCCCTAAATATGGCCGACTCGGGTGCGCGATTTCTAAGTGTAGGGTCGTGCTCACCCCAATAAACAAGCATATTTTTTTTCTTTTTTTTTTTTAAATTGTAAAAAATTCCTTGTAATTACCACGAATATAATCCACACTTACGAAATGTGAATAACTCCGATTTTGATTTAAAATATACAATTTCTTAGGGTGAATTAATATTTGCGATAAGTAACTTTACATTGGGAGGGGGGGAATTAATAGAAAATATCCGAAATATTTCTGGAGTTAAATTGGCTTGATGGGAAATAAGAACAGAGCTGAATTCGGTTGCTTTGGAGATGAGATAATGGAACATTATTTACTTGGTGGGAAGAGAAGACTGTGTCTCTCATAACATCTAGTCGGATAAGTGTATAGCAAGTACATGCATCATAGCCAAATGTGCGTCATAGGGTGACAGGCTTTGATAAAAATAACGCATAATCTTCCGGATGGGACACAAATACCTTGAGGTCAGGTAACCCAATCGTATCAGACGGTTTCTAATTTAAGGTGTTCCCAGTTATCTGGATAGGGATTCTTATTTTGCCTTGATTACCTCGTCCTGAAAAAACAACCCTCTTGATACCCCGTTATGATGCTTTTTCTCTACTCCCGCTCATATACAGAAATTTACAATGCGCCATATCCTAGGAGTGCACTCCTAACTAGTTATGGCCAGGTAATTGACAAGAAAAATTTGTTGTAATTCACCAAGGTATTATATACTTATATCTCCCATCAATTAGGATCATAAGCCATGAGAGCCATGCATTATTATTATTATTATTATTATTATTATTATTATAAGCTTTATTATTTCATATTTTTACTTTTTATCAAAAGATTCTGGATTGATACACTCTTTATAATTACTGTTATTTTCTGAAGAGTTTTACTCCATCTTATTCTGGTTTTATTAACATCCCGGACATCCTACAGGCACAGATTGCGAGAACAAAAATTATTAAAGCAAAAAGTAGCTTCCGATAAGACTAGAACTTAACACCACTGAACTGTATTTCATTGCGGTCACCCACAACAACTTTGACTATGAAAGCCAAGATGATTAATTGGTGTTCAAATCTATTGACATCAATGCCATCATTTCTGCTCCGATTCTTTTAGCCATTTTCGATTTACTTCCTATTAATATAGGATGAGCTAAAAAGCTGTTTTTTTTTGTTGTTGCCGTTAGATAGCGTTATTATTTGTAACTTTATTCAACAAAATTACTTTTCATTTTGCTTTGACAGCTGTCACGTCAAAGTGCATTTGTATTTTAGATTGACAAAACTGCCTATTTTGTTTATTGACATCATTTATTGAATTTTGTCACTTTACGAAAGGTAATAATGTGACCCAAGAGCTAAAAAAAACCGCGGAATTTACAGTTGAGGTATTGTGAATGATCGAACTGTGATAAGGTGGGTAGGAATCCTATCTTATCTTGGAGTACAGATTGATCCCCAGACATGCTTAATGACCCCCTTCCTGTATGAGGTTCACCGTGACAATTTTAGGGTTTTTCGATTAAGTGCCAGTCTGATCCGGAAAGAAAAAGGCTTCACTAAGAAAATGCATTGAGACTGCTCTAATGTCACAATTCTCTACAATTAACCTAAGACTAGGACCCTATCAACAATAATCACAAAAGCAATAATAGCACAAAATGAAGAAACCGAATCCAACACGTCGGCGAAACGCGTCGTTTATAAGATTTTTTTTCCAACATCTATGCCTCATTCTCACTTTTGTTTCCAATCGTATTTTACATTAGACAAAAACACATTCACATTTTCTCGTCTATGTCCCTTTTATTGTTGACTTTCACTATTTTTATTTTCCTGATCGCAACTTAATCAGTCAATTTGGCGGCCAGTTTTGTCCGACAGAGAAACCCTAAAATTGATATTGAAAGCGACCATGACGGTTTTCTCAAGATAACATGAGTAAATTCTTCTTGGACTGCCATTGTTTGACAATAGTGACGACATCAAATTATGTTAGGAATCCAACAACTTAAATTTCCGGGTATCATTTTTTTTCCGACATGTCTCTTTCTATTGTTTCTTCTAAATGTCTTCATTTCTTCGTTTGTGATTCGCTTTATTCTTTCTGTATTCTTTTATTTTAGATTTCCTAAAAATTAGTCCGATTTTTCTAAATTGTTCTTTTATTTTAACTGTCTTTTTACTCTTTTTCTTGTATTTCTCTTGTATATTATTCTCCTTGACTTCTTCTATATGTTTTTCTTTTCTTTCCTTTTGTTTATCATCTCAACTTTCATTGTTTTTTCTACTTGGCCATTTTTGTCTCTAAACACTTCTCAGTTGTTCTTTTCTTCTCAGCATTTTTCGTATGGAGGATATTTTACTTCGTTTACGGCAACAAACATACAATCAAAAGGAGAGAGAGAGAGAGAGGGGGGGAAAGAAAGAGAAGAAGAATGTGTTATACTAGACGTCCAAGCAGTATTTCTTGCAGAATTGATTTGTAAAGTATGTGTCGAACGTCTCAAGCTACATACGGAAGCTCTTTGGTTAGTTACCCCCCAGGAAGAGGCTTCTGCAAGAGATTTGTCGCATTCATTAAATAATCATTAGCAAATAGATATGTTGTATGACTACAGGTTAATGAATTGTGAGCATAAACCTGCGTAAAACGACCAATGGTATGATGTCAAGAACAATATAGGCAAAAATATAGTAATTCTCATTTATTCCGTGTCAGCCAAGTGAAAGGTTCTTAATTCAAAGCACGAAACAATATGGGGATGAAAAACGTTGTATATATAAAGGAGAGGTGAAAATTTTTGTATGTGTAGTTTTGTGTTACTGCAACAAAGCTGAATGCCATTGTGTATATTTCAAGATTATCCTCAGAATTGCTTCTATTGCTTCCGTATGAATTCTGACTCATATCGCTGTTCTGATTCCTCAATATACACAGGACTTTTATCTGCCAGCTGAATTAGTAAATCCTCACTTCAAATACCTCGGTGTATGGATCAGTTATAAGAAATATTATAGAGACGAAAAGGAAACTCGTCATAGAATAGGCTGTACTGGAGAACGAGAAAAAAGTTTCATTCTTATTTTGAAATGTTCCAAACATGCTTTCTTGTATCATGTAACAAATGGTTTTGTATTATATTTGGCGGATGTATGATTTCCCTTTTGTAAATAAGGCAACTTCTGTCATTTTCTGTCGTTATGAGTCTCTGAGGCATATGTTTTACATCCATAAATCTCGATCATCTTCTCATCTATAATATTGGAACCTTTGTACAATACCTAAATATTCTACAATGTCGGAAAGTGCATCTTATTAGTCAAAAAATAAAATATTAACGTTGAATAAAATAGATTATATTTTATGTTTGAAGCAGATTAATTGGACCATAAAATCTAAATAGGCACAGACTCTCCACAGGAACGAAAATTGACTTCATGCATTCAAATGATTTCATACTGACCACAGAAATCAAAAGGATTTTAATTCGGCTGCAAGTATTCAAATGATTTAAAATTTACCATTAAAATGAAAGTGAAAATGAAATTGGCAACAGGAATGCAAATTCGGTCAGGTTATAGCGATCAAATAAAAACATTGCATGAGAATATTTCAAACATCCAAATCAAGCAAGAAAAAAAACATTTTCACTAGTTTGTCATGTAAGTCGCTTTGATGCGTGGCTTTCACATTAATGTAAAAAGCTTCACTAATACGATACTCTAAAGGATTCAAAAACGGTTTGGACGTCAGAAGTTGTGAATGATATGATTGTGAAATTTCTAATTCAGATAGTTACATGTGTCATGCTAGAACACGTCGGCCACCTATCCAGCTTAAACACTGTGATTCACACTACGGTGTAGGCGATGGCATTGAAGCCAGTACTTATGTGGGAAGAAATGAAGTAGCATTTCAGGATGATATCGCTCACGATACCCAGTCGTTATGATAATATAAGGCACTAGAGCCACTTTTCACTAAACTATTTTCATAACTTATATTTATTACCAATATCCGATTGGCTGCAGTGGGCTTTTCATGTTCACTCTCAAAGTTGAAGAGGCTATGTAGGTAGTCTTTTAGTTTTCATTCTATAAACGTGTGCTGTAATATATATGACGCACCATATATCTATGTTTGAGTGATATCTTGTGGAGAGGGTGGGCATAATATACACGCAATTCATATATATATATATATATATATATATATATATATATATATCATACAAATTATACAGCATACACCTTTACACTATGATAATTACGTATGCAAATAGGTTTATATTCGAGTAAAACTATCTCTACATTCAATAAGATCTTTTTATGAACAAAACTTTTTCTTAGAAAATGATTCTTTGTTTATACTTTCTTCATCACAGTTACAGCGTAAATATATTTTATCCAATATGCAAAAGTAGCTTTGGGGTATGGATTGTACTTCACTGTAAGATTCTCTATTGTCAATATTTTCACACCATAACTAATCATGTTTGAATCACGGAGGTTTTTCTTTTACTGACATCTTTCACAAGGTTTCTTACAGTAGAATATATATATATATATATATATATATATATATATATATATATATATATATATAAAGATCGATATCTCAGACCTAGTTGAATAGCACAAAATAATCCCACGTAACGTCGCCACCCCACAAAAAATTTTATTACCGAGCTGAAGAAAATTCTTTCAGCGAACGAATTTTTTGGTGTGAGTTTTTTTTTTCCATTTTATCATGTATCTAGTCTCTTATATATCTACAAAGAAGTTTGAAAAAAAAACAACCCCCAAAAACGCCAAGATCTGTCTAAACAATAGTCCAAAGTTCATATTTTGTTCAAGTACTTTCGACCATCACAATTATTATCAAGAACCAGAGTGGTGCCTGTATAGCAGTCGGAATTCTTTTGTTTGCATCCAGGTATTCTTTGGGAAGCTGGAAGTTTGAAAGTTTATAAAAATATTATATCAAGGTTCTTTTTAATCAAGCTTATTTAGATTAAATACTTGCTGCGTAGATAATAAATTAACATCACACATCGATATGGATCGTAATTTTTCTTCAGATTTCAATATCATTCGTAATCGTAATTAAAATACATCTTCTTCACGTCAGTTTTTATTTTTACAGTTTTGTCACACACACACACACACATATGTGTGTGCATGTGCATGTGAGTGCTTATAAAAATATATAAAAACGATATAATATATACATATAAAACAATGGAAAGAGTATAAACACAATGACGTAAATATCAATATTTATATACGTTTTATATTAGATTTACTTATAATGTAACATATGAATAATTATAACATATTAGACAATATATAATGTGGAAAGTATTATATATATATATATATATATATATATATATATATATATATGTGTGTGTGTGTGTGTGTGTGTGTGTGTGTGTGTGTGTAATGGACTCTCCCGTTGGTTTCGAAATACGAAGATCTGACAATTGATTCAGTTATGAATTTTGTGCGATAATCTTAAGTGGCACTTAAAACCTGCAAGTGATTTGCAAAGGACCCTGCATATGGAGCAAGAGTGAGGATTTTAGGATGAGGTCACTGTTAGATTGGCTGAACTTTTAGATCTTTCTCTGGCTTCTTGAAAACCATTCAGACTAGCTAATTGAAAAACGCCGAGTCCACTAAAACACGTTGATCTCCACTCTACCCGCTCCAAGGCTAAGCGCTCGAGGCTGTTATGAGGTATATTGACAGCTAACAAGTTGTTTTTTGAGCTTGACTTTGTACCTAAGCCATGGGCGTGCTACATTCCTGTAGCCCTGATCTAACTGGCTGTACATTAGGATCTTGGGTGTCCTGTCATCAGACATTCTCAAGACATGACCAGTCCAACATAACTGAGACTGTATGAGGGAAATCTCGATTCCTCCAATATTACACCTGTTAAACAGGTCTACGTTAGATGTGCTATCTTGAAGGCTGACTCCACAGGTAACACGCAGACAGCTGGCGTATATGGTACCTGTATGGAATCCACGACTCTGAGCCATACAAAAGGATGGCAAGGACAACAGCTCTGTATACCCGAATTTTCGTATCCAGTTGAATAGCCCGCTCATCCCACAAGCGATGGCGAAGTTTGTCGAAAGCACTGGTAGCCTTAGCAATCCGATGCATGATTTCATCATCTAAAGATCCACTGTAGTTGTTATTGCTACCAAGATAGGTGAAAGACTTTACATAGTTCAGGGATTTGCCTTCTACTTTCAGTGGTCTCTCAATTTGTAGACTGGTAGTTTTTGTTTCTAACCACGGAATTGCTTCGGAGTAGGACAAGGTTGGTGCACTACTTCAGTTTTCTTTATGCTAAGTGTAAGATCAAAGGCTTTATATGCACCAGAGAAATGCATTATTAGATGTTGGGCCTCCTCAAACGATGTCACAAGAGCATCATCATCAGCAATCAACAAAATCACGAATAATTTGCGTACGTAGGTAGGTCTTGGCTTTGAAGCGCTGATGATTGAAGAGGCCACCAGTTGTTTGAAACTGAAACTTGACGCCGCTTTCTGTGTCTGCGAATGCATATTTCAGCATCACCAAGAAGAAAAGGGCAAAAAGGACATTGGCAATGACACATCCTTGCTTGGTGCCGTTTGTGACATCATACCATCAGACACAATATTAGCTTTCATTTCTTCATGAAAGGAGATGATCACCTTTAGCATGTTTTCTGGGATGTTTCAGTATATATATATATATATATATATACATGCATACACACACTCAAGCATCTGTGAGTGTGTATATATCAAAAAATAAGTTATAAGAATACGTAATACAGAAAATACATAATATATTACAAAAGAGAATAAGAAATGTACACACAATTTCTTAGGTTTTCCTATTAGGATAACACGAAGGCGAAGTAGTTTCGGTTAACGCTATGATAAATACGTAGTTTTCCGCTGTCCCCTTTTTTTTCTGATTCTCTTTGCCTCGTGTCGTCAGAATTTATATCCATGCTTCATTAAAATGCACAAATCCAAGAGCGAACGCTAGACTTATCATATACACACCTTTTTGCGAAATGATCTTTAACATAGGAAGTCTCCCCGAGGTCACTTTTTCTAGGATTTTACCAATCACATTTACCATCTTTAGTAGGATAGCATTCAACGACAAAATATATTTCAGATATTTTTTTCAACAATATTTTTCTGTCATTCCTATTTTCATCTTTGCCCCCAAATCATCAGATCTTCCCAATATTCCAGCACGTTCTTTAACATATATAGCATAATAAGAAAACCTTGTCTCAGTAAATATCTCCCATGTCATATACACAAGGTTGAGATAACTAGTCAGATAATGTTGACACAGCATTTATCCTTCGTCTTATTCGATCATACTAATTTCCATTAATAGTAATAGAAATAGCATGAGTCTTATATACTGTCAAAAAAGATAGTTTTGTGATATACATTGTTTTAACTTTCTCGGATCAGTCATTTATTCAGTGTATGGCATATTTTGCTGGCACCATTTCTTATAATTCATAGATTACAACCGTTATCATTATCTTGGATTTTTAAAAAAAATACTTCCAATCCCCATTACTTTTTACAGATATTTGTTAGGCGTATTACTTTTCATGGACATTCTCTACCGCATTTACTTTTCAGAGATGCAAATGAATTTTCGCATATATTAGGTACCGCCACAGAAAACGCGATACCCAAGGTTTAAAATAATTCTAAAAAATGAAAATCTTTCTTGAAGCTTTTAGTCTTAATTTTAAGAGATTAAATTTAATATTTCCAATAAGCAAAGTACTTGGTTGCATTTCAAAACTAATTTAAAACTAATTTAAATTGACTAGAAAGAGTTTTTTTTTTCCAAAATGGCCGATTAGCGTCATTTTTAGCCGCCTTTCATCGCAATGTAATTTTCTTTATTAAAACATTTTCCAAAAATAAAATATTTTTATGAAATTTTATTTTAAAAATATTAACTAATTTAAAACATTTAAACACTGATTTGAAACAAATATTACTTTAAAATGTTTCAAAAATGCATTTTCTAAACAATAGTAGCTGTTTAAGGTGTTGACAGATTAAATGAATGGACGCTTCTGTTTTGATACGGGGCTTATATAATTGAGAAATATAATGTGATCGCCTTTTCTTTTATAATTTTTAAGTACTCAGTAATCTTAAAAATTTAAGAAAATATTCTTTGTTAGCTAATGCTTTATTGAATTTTAAATACTTTAACTACAGTTATCGCTCTTGTTTTCTGATAGTGGTATGTATTAACAACCGTATCTACAAAAATAGGACGTTTATGCACATAAAAAAATTCAACAAATCTTTTAAGAATATTTGTGTTTGATGAATTATACTAAGCTTTTCCATTTATAATTGGTAAATAGTTATTACTTAACAATATCACCTAAAATGAACAAATTTAGAAGATTTAAAACTTTAAATTATTCTATTTAAAAAGATGAAAACGAATTCCTATAAATATTCATTATTCATTGAAAAAAAAGTTTTCTTAAGACAATAGAGTCCATAAAATATCTCATTCTTAAAGGTAATTAAAAGCTTTAATTAATGTTTTAGTTTTATTGCATTTTTTATTTTACGATTCAGAACACATTTTTGGGGACTGGTGTTTTACAAAATAAATAAATAAATGATTAAAATTCTTCAAGCAGTTGTTTTAATATAGATATTAAGTGGGACAAAATTTGATTTCTAGAAATTTCATAAAATTAAATAAGTGTTTGTGCGTGTGTGTATGTGATCGGGAGAGGGGTAACAAAGGTAAAAAAAAAAGATTTTCTAAAAACAAAATTCTAAAATTTCATTCATTTGAGAATAAACCCTGAAAATTTCATTGAAATCCAACGGATGTTGATTTTAATGTACACTTTTATATTTATATTTACATATGCTCTGTCTCTGATATTAAGCAATTTCTCTCCAAAATAGTCTACCTTAAAACTATATATATATATATATATATATATATATATATATATATATATATATATATATATATATATATATATATGTCTGATTGAATAAATTACAAACTTTATGTCTGCTTATTTTTTATCATAATCCTTTCATAATCACGATTTTTTTTACAATTGAATGAGACCATAAATGCACAGTAACATTATGAAAGGATTATGATAAAAATAAGTAGACACAATGTTTGTAATTTATTCAATCAGATATGCCTAAAGGTAATTTGCTGCCTAAATGCACACACACACACACACACACACACACACACACACACACACACACACACACACACATACATATATATATATATATATATATATATATATATACTAGATAAATGATTTGTGGTTTTGTATAATTTCATAATAATTCTCTAGGAGTGAATCCTGTAAGTTATGTCTGCTTGTATAGTTTCACCATCAGGAGGGATGAACTTTGCTATATTATCTATTGTAAGAGTTTCCTCCTTGCCAGTTTTGGCCCAATGGTATGATGCTTGCGTAGTATTGGAGCGGCCCGGGTTCAATTCTCACGGTCGCTAGAGGGATGCGTACTGCTGATGAGTACCAAAAAGGATGAAACGGTCATCCAGTGCTTTTCTGCATGTGTGTGTGTGTGTTGAGGATTCCGATTCTAGACATGATGAATTGTTATGAATATCTGTGTATATATCTGTGTATCACCCAAAATTACATTTTTAGTGGATACCCGTATCTGGGTAGATGCTACGTTTTATTTTAAACAGTTTGCCGGCCTGCATACATGAGAAAATTTATGAAAGAGACTGTGCCCCTCGGCGAGATTCGAACCTGCGTCCTTTTTTTTTTCAGGGGAAACCTCCGTCTCAAACGACATGCTTTAATCACTAAGCTACAAAGAACTTCCTAATCAAGCAATATTCTCGTTGAGATTTTCTCTAAAATGGCACATCTGCTCAGTTTCGTATCCGAAACGTAAATAAAGCAGTTTCGAAAATTAGCCCCTTTGCTTTTCTTAATCCATTATTTATATATATATATATATATATATATATATATATATATATATATATATATATATATATATATTCCCAGGTAGTATCCATTGAAATTGATGCACTTGTTCCATCGGTGCATGAGCGCATAAATAACTTCTATGTCAAGCGACAGGAGCCATCCCCGCATCTCTTCAACAAAGCAATTAACCTGAATGGAATTTCTGTCGTTTAAAGAGCCCAAGTTAAGGATTAACGGAATGAGTGCAGAAGAATGGTGTCAGTTTTACCCATCTTTTATGGAGTACTTGGAACTGTTCTGAAGATAAAACTAAATTGACTTGTGGCTACTTATCTCCAGTATAAACCAACAGTCATTACTGATGGGAAAATTTACTGAGTACAAAAAGGAAAAGATATTAAAAGACTTACGCAGAATGAAAGTTATTACCGAATTAAACATAAATTATAAAACACAATCGGAAGTTGAAAAAGTCGTGGACTTTAATTTTCGCCTTTCAAACAGTGACACGCTGGAAACACTTCCGATGTTCACGCGTTGGTGTTATTGTGGTCACAAGATTGAGATTGATCGCACTAGTTTTCTTGATGTTGTTTATATTGTAAACGTGGCGGCTCCGCTAGAAGTGTATACCAAGAACAGTGATCCAATTCTTTAGAGGACACGCTACCTCATCGAATAACTCACCAGTTCACCATTACCATCTCTCGAGCTTGCGGAATCATCTCGTCAGTAATTTTTTGAAAAGAGAGGGGTATTGTACATTTATAGCGGCCAAACCACAGATGCTCAACGTCGGTTTAGGGTCATCAAAGGGGAGATTAATATTAAGAATGCTGTTTGAGGAAATCGTGGCCCAGTATGACATCGCAGCACAGATTTGGAATCACGAAAAATTTGGTGTTAATGTAATTAGTTTGGTTCAACTCTAGGTCGGCCCAAATGCATCCTCTAACTTGCGAAGATAGTGAAGTATTCGCCATAGCCACCTGACTATTACAATGTACGATTTTAAATCTGTTTCTTTTTGCAATATCACCACTAATAAAAGTTTCTGAACTTACTGTGTTGACTAGAGCATTCACTTCTACCCCGTTTATTTTTACCGTTAATATAGCCTTTGAAAGATATTTAGGGTTTGTAGTTGATACGATACTAGTCCCAGTTGGAGCATTCGAGCCAGGTGAAAAAAACACAAAAAAAACTTGATCGACAAACCTTAGAGAAATGTCCCTTCTTCTCGCACTTGTGGCATTTAGTTTCCCTGGTTGGACAACACGACCGGGAGTGTAGTTTAAGACCACAAAAATAGTATTTTCGTCTGGTTGAAACACTAGCAGTGTATGCAGTGCCTTCCGGAGAGAGGAGATTTTGATCTGTCGGATAGGGTGGGGGAAGAAATGAGGAAGTATGTCGTAAAAGACTGTCTTTTTTCCCTGTTTGGGTTGTTTGAACTGGTGGACTAGTAAAGGTGTGAGTACTTAATGCAGTCTCTACAACATTGTTTGTAAGTATGAACAAGATTTCTTTTCTGTCATCTCAAAGGTTGCTCGCGAGTAGTAGCTAATCTAGTTGTTTATTTTCCATCAATCTTTGAAGGATATAGTTCGATTCTAATCCATTTATAAAGAAGTCTCTGATAAATTCGTCCTTTGCCTGATCTTCTGTTGTCACTGGAAAGTCGCAGTCTCGAAAGATACATGTTGGTTCACCTAGTTTTAAAGGAATTCTTGGTACTCCCAATATAAAATTTTTTAACTGTTTGATTTTCTATAGTAGTGCTTAGGTAAACAAGAAAGTCTGTTTAACATCTGTTTTGTAATGAACAGTCGTTATAATTTCTAAATTACACTTGTTGATATTATCTGCGTTTGCTGCTTTGGAATGGAAATTATTACTCAGGTTTTTGCATTGATTTAAAATTTTATTATTATGCTTTTTTAATAATTTTTTTCCAGATTATCGGTACAGCTATAGCTTAGTTTTAGTGTATTTCTGTTAAAAATCTTACTAAGTAGATTATTTCGGGGAAGTGTTTCTCAATTAAATGGAGAAACTCTGCGTAAACTTAGTTCTGACCATTTGCTTAAATGAGGGGTGTGTAGCATATGATTTTCTGTTTCTATTTTTATTCCTACTATTACTGTTTTTATCTTTTATACATTTGATGTCAGGGCACTCATAGCCATATTTTTTAAGGCAGTGTTATAAAATTTACTATGCTTGTAAAAGACATCTTCACTGGAAGAGTTATTGCTAATTCTATATTCTATGGAGAAGAGTATGTGTTTGATTACGGATGGGGGGTGGTTAGAATGTGGGTGGATATATATTGGATTGGCTTTTGTTTTCATGTAGGGCTGTAATGCATTAATAACTAGGTCTAATGTAACATCAAGGAAATTATTTAGAAGTTATTAAAATAGAAAATATTAAAAAAAAAAACCTTGTAAATCTTTAAATGAACCCTGGCTCTTATGTTTACATGAAACATTACAAATAATCAAATTTGCTGACAAAAAATCCCTGTTAAACCAAAGGAGTGAATCAACAGTAAATTGCCGACACAATTTATCATTTACCTTTAAATATAGTTAAATTTTTAAAAAATTACGTATTGCCATTTCTTATAGACATAATTTATTAGTACATAATGGTCTACCCTCTATACGTAATTACCTTATTTTGTTTATTCAGCTTAAATATTGATATGCATTGTTGTCCAGTTAGTATTATAAATATCGTATATAGAAGTTCCACATTTTTAATTTTATCTACAGGGCGCTTTAGAAGCTTCCTGAATATATATATATATATATATATATATATAAAATTCTGTTAAATTTACGTCTGATAATCCCACCTCTGTCTTCCACAAATTGAACATATATTTCTTTACAACCACGATACATTTGTCGCTGGCATATTTTCCGCAATCGTCAATGATGACATGTCTATCATGACATGAAAAATAACTCGCTCACCTCCACCCTCTGACCTTAGTTATCTATTTAGCGTAGATCTTAATTGGTTAATCAAGACATACCCACAAGTCTATTTTTAATTCTGGCCTTGTCCCCCACTTTAACTTTCGGAAAAGAGGTAACACTTTGTTTTTAAATTTCCTTAAAAATCATTTAATCGCCAGTTACTTATCATCGCCTGAAGAGATGCAATCAAAGTATTGAGACATGAAAGATTTTGTGTAGCGATTCCAAAAAATTCAAACTTTACATATTTATTGTGTTGGTAGATAAATTCGCTAGTTTTGTTCACTTATTTTAATCCCATTATTCATCAACAACTTCTGAGGAAGAATGCAGGTACAAAAAAGAAAAAGAAAAAAAAGCCCCATAAACCACGGTAAAATATTTTTGCGTGTTAATACAAGTAACAACGGAAAAACGAACGAATTTATCTGATAACCCAGTATCAAAATGCTAAAACAAGACATGGGATTTTTTATTTATATAAAAATGAAGTGTTTAAATTTTAAAATTTAAATCATAAAATAAAGCAAAATCTCATTGCATAATTTTTTATTAAAGAAGTCAGGAATATTTTTAAGCAATATAAAATCCAACGTTTTAATATCTTCCGGTATTAAATAACTCACAAATGGGTTAATATGCCGTAAAACAAACTAGTCAATCAAACAAACTTCTTGTGCCAGACTACAAAAAGTTTTATAAATAAATATGTATCTAGTTTGATTAAAGAGTGTCCAGTATTTGTATAGAACATTAGTTTGTTCACATCTATGTTAGTTAGTGGATAGTCAATTAATATTACTGTCATCTTTGTTTATACCTTATTCTCTCTTGCCTCGTATCAATCGAAATCTGTTCATATTTATCGATTTACCTATACAAATTTTGTTCACGTCGAAATTCTATTTTCTCTTTTGTAGTTCACATTAGATCCGAAGTCATGTCTGCCGTGCACTATTCAGTCTCGGTACAGAGAAACCATTGAAATAAAGTACATTCTCTTTGAATTATCATGAGTTTCAATTTTGTATCATTGGAGACAGAAAAATCTCTTTAGAATTTTTACAAAGAACTAAGTAAATGTTCTACAGAATAATTTATGAAATAAGACGCTAACCCTGATGGCAAGATCACTTAAAAAAAGAAATTGCAAGTTTGACTGTCAGTCTGTCTATCTATCTATCTATCTATCTATCTATCTATATTCGTGTTTATCAACAACTGCCTGTTCTTATCTACTGTCTGAAGACAGTCTATTTAATTTATCATGTATAAATTACATCTGAGGGCAAATCTCAAACGACTCTGGCGCTACAGTCTGTGTTTTCTTATCAACTTTACTTTCTTGCTGCTGATTTGAAACGTTTTCACACGGATTTGATCATTGTGCTAAACGCTTTCATTGATTTGTATTCCCTACTGAATTTATGAGAACTCAGTGACGAAAAGAGACAATGGATAAATATATAAAGAGTATGAATAAAAAAACAAAACAAAGGAATTAAGAAAGGCGGATAAAAAAAGAAAGAAAGAAAGAAAAAGTGTTGACAGGATAAAAAGAAACAAAGAATGAAAAAGTAAAATAAACTAAAAGATAGAGAGAAAAAAGACTGACAGAAGGAAAAGACAACAAACTAAACAATAAGAAAGAAATAAGAAGAAAAAAGACAGAAAATCTGCCTTTCTTATAAAATCCAACGTTATATATATATATATATATATATATATATATATATATATATATAATAAGAGAGAGAGAGAGAGAGTGAGAGAGATAGAGAGAGAGAGAGAGAGAAAGAGAGTAAGTGAGGGATAGAAAAGGATGACGGAATGAAAGAAAAAGCAAAGAAGAAAAGAAATAAGAGAAAAAGTGTGAAGGGAAAGGAGCAGAAAAATAGAAAGAAAAGATGACTAGGGTTTTCTGTTAATGTAGAATTATCTCAAGCCTCCCATGTACACATGGCCTGCTGATCATAAGCCTTCAAATCTAATCCGCAATGTTGATATAGAGGCTTCTTTCTTTCAAGATTAATAAGGTCTGTGCTTCCGAAGAATACCTTTCGGGAGACGAAAGGTCCCTCACCTTTTTATAATTCCAATGAGCTATTAAACCATCGTGCGTGCCATTGGTAGTGATCGCCTTAGTTTTTAAATGCTTTCTTATCGTTGTGAATATCGTGGCCATGAAGAGACTGAATTGATCCGTGAGTAGATTTCTTCGTTTACTTATGAGTGTAAAGCAATTGACAGTAGCTATGGGAAAGTAGTTTGCAAGAGTACCGCTCGTATACAAGAAATAAGACATTTTTGTAAAGATGTCTGGTGAGAGGATAGAGTGAAGCGATGTGTATTTATGTATTTCTTAAGAGCATGAGTGATGATTAATCATATACAACTTCAGACGCAATTCGAACTCGCTTTGCCATTTCCTTTTGCCGAATTGATAAGTCTCTCATGACATCGTTTTTCTAAATCTAAGTAAATAAAGAAGTAATTATTGAAGTAGCAATCATAACTAAAGAATGAAAGAAGAATGGGATGGAAAGTGATGAAAGAAAGAAAGGAAGAGTAAGTGATTCCGTGAGTGAAAAAAAGAAAGAAAGGCAGACAAAATGAAAGAAAGAAAATAAGCTAAATTCCTCATGAATAATAAAGTTTCTGTTTGAATTTCAGAGATGAGGGCTTATCATTATCTATACTATTAACATTTGAACTATTGTCCTCGTCTTTGATGTTGTTATTATTTTCTTTCAGACAACTAAGTCTCCAGTGTTTTTCCTTGTCCAGTATTTTCACTTCATTTTACAGGGTCTAATGACGACTCTTTTTCCTCCATACATGATTTCACTGTCTCACCCCTCGCTACGGTTTTTCGATGTTCCTCCACCCTAACCTGATAACAATAAAAACGATGAGAACAATAATCCGCATGTAATTAGTGAAAATAATATAATAAGTATTGTAGTTTAAATTCGAAAAGACTGTCTTAAAATTCCTTAGCAGACGTTAATTCTGAGTGACAAAACGTAGATGTTGTATTTCACGTATTGTTTTGCTGTTTGTAAATTAAATTCCTCTTCTCTCTCCGTCTTTCGTACACTCCATATTTTTAGCTTTTTTGTAGACTAAATTCCTCTTCTCTCACCGTCTTTCGTACACTCCATCTTTCTTTTTCAACTCCCGTCCTATGAACGCCGTGATTCCGCGTTAATTTCTTTTGCCAGCTTAAAATAAACAATATATAGCTTTCACACGAGACTTTTTACGTACAGACGCCAATGAGATCATTTTTTTAAAATTTTTTTTAAACCACACGCCCCCCTGATCTCATGATCACATCTCACGTTATATAATCATCCTTCCATCTGGGCGGGTTTCGCTCTCTTTGCGATTTCCGCAGTATTTGGGCCCGAGCCTCATGAGAACTTCTCCAATTTTCTCCCCTTCTCTAAATCCTCTTGAATCACTCTTAGGTCAAGAATATGCCTTGGCATACCGTCCACCTCAATATTGTTGCGCGACTGTGCTCCGGTAACCATTCCTCTTGTCCATTTTGTCGTGCAGCGGACTCCAGTTGGCTTGACCCAAACCTCCTCTCCAATCCGTATAGATTCAGGGCCGTCAGAGCGTGTTAAACATGGTGCAACTCTAGGATGTCTCCATTGGTATGTGTAAACTGCTCTGTGTGGCACAGTGTCTTCACGTTGGCCAGATTTAGGCGACATATTATACCAACAAACTGCTTCTGCAGGCGATATCCCTCCTCTCTCGGCAATGACTTTTATAGTTCGGTGGTTTCGTTCAACGATACCATTTCCACTAGGCCTGTACGCTGCTCTATAATATTGCCTAGTGTTCCACTTATCCAACATTGACCGAAAAACTTCCGAACGGAACGCTACCCCATTGTCCATGAGTACCTCTTCAACTGGTCCATGCTCGAAAAAAATTTCCTCCAGCTCCTTCGCAATGATGTCTGCCGTTGCTGCTCGAATCTCCCTCCAAATGGCGAACCGGCCAGGGCCACAATCAACTATAGTCAGGTACATTTCACCTCTATAATGCGTCACATCGATAGATAATCGGGTCCAATTGGTGTCTACTTGAATTTCTCCTAATTCGTGAACATTTGGCGACGGATCGATTGACTGACAACGGTCGCAGCTTCTAACCACTTTCTGTACAGTATCTCTTGACACCTCCGGGTAGACTTTCCGTACTAGATATAGTGTTCTATCCACTCGTACATGATGCAGTCCGTGCAACTCCTTGGCCTCATCTCGGCCTGCACGGCACGTCGCTGTAATAGCTTTCTCTACTTTCAGCCAACTCTTTTTCACTCTGGTTAGAGCATCAGCCTTATTTCTGTCTGAGGGCACGAACGTTACACTCAATTTTAAATTAAATTAATCAATCATTTCCCTCAGAATCCCCAAACGTCGCATGATAATTAGCTCTGCCGCTCCTTTTGTACGGATCCTTTTTTCGTCTGTTATCGTAAGACTGATCCAACTGCGGACAGTAACCGAATCAGTTCGAATTTCAATCTCTTTTAGACCCCATTTCAATGCGAGGTTTACACCCTTTATCGTAGCATCCAACTCAGCAACGTTGATATGGTTGTAGTCACGTTTCTTTCTTAGCCACGCCGCATCTTCGACTATCGCACCATCGATCTCAATACATACACCAGTGGCCATACTGCTTGCGTCGCACCATACAACACCCTTTTCCATTTTGGGAACATGCCATCTCCCTCGAACTGGATCGTGGTGTCGAACTTCTTCCACAACTTCCTGTACCATACCGGTTGTTTCACTATCCACTATGTCTTCACAATCGATTTCTCCTGCTCTTCTCTTCAAATAACTGCAGGCGATTCTAAGCCATCCAGCTATTGGGTAGTGGCCCACCATTTTTCCGCAGGCAGAGAACAGTTCACGTCTGTCACTTCCTCATGCACCTCAGGCAGGTCATTCCCTCTCGCAAATACCAGATCTCCTGCTTTATCCGTATTAAGCCGAAGACCCAACGCTGCTCCTCCTTCTAATGATTCTGGTGGCTTTGCTGTTAAGCCAAAGTTGTTAAGATGATTTACAAGGTCTGCCGCTGGTACCACTGTTTCATCCACTAGTATATCATCAATATACGAATCCGTGTTTTTTCCGATGTGTTCCTCTTTTGTTAGCACATTTTTTAGGATTTTTGACATAATTTTCAGGGTTACATTTAGCCCGAAACCCAACCTCGTTAAACAATAGGTCTGTCCCTCGTAACGAACTAACTGGTACTTCCACAGATGTCTCGTGACATGGATTTGCAAATATGCGGACCTTAGATCAACAATTTTTGATGCCGTTGTCATTTGCCGCCACTTCCTCATTGTTTCTCCACAAACGTCAATTTCATCCCCACCAAAATGACACATAATGTATTTATTTAGTTCTCGGTAATCGAGAACTGGCCTGACCTTGTTTTTTGTGGGTTGTTCCACCGCCATTAAGGGTAGCACTCCCGTCTGAACATCCTGGTCCCACGGGGTTAAGATTCCTTCCTCAATCCACCGTTTAACTTCACTGTCGAACTCGACCTTCTTCTCCTTACTCAATTTAGCATGATAGTGACTAACGTTGTTTTTTAATATTGGGGGTTCTGAAATCCATTTCCATTCCACAGTCCACTTCTTTCCATCAAATTTTGCACCAAAGTCCTTATCTAACACTTCGCATTGCATTTTTTTTTGCTACTCTTGCTGTTTGGTTGTATGTTCATAGCACAATCTCCTCCTCTGAACTCCACGTTACCATTTCCGTAGACGGTAACCCCTCCAAGCTGGCGGATAGCATCCATGCCCACAATGACATCAACACCATCAATGATCTTGTCCATCACAATTGCCTCGATTCTCAGTAACCGTCCACATACCTCCAACGTCACTGTACTGATCCCTCTGCACACAACCTCCCGTCCATCCACTGCTCTTACAGTACTTGTACACCTACAATCAGTCGAAAGACCCGACCGGATTAATGTTGCGGTGCTGCCAGTATCAATTAAGGCCTTAGCTCTCATGCCTTCCATTTGTGCTTCTATTGTTGGTAGCGTTTTGGTTTGCGCCATTGCTGATTTGAAGGGGTAGCCGCCGGCGCACCGGTTGCCCCCTGATCTTTTCCCTGTGGGCAGAGTTTTACATAATGTCCCTGCTTGCCGCATCCATAGCAGGTCACCTTGATTGGTTCTCTACAGTCTTTCAACAAGTGAGGACCCTTGCAGTTATAACATTTGCCACTAAACGGTTTGATCGATCTTGGTCTTCCATCACGTTGTTTAGGTTCTCGTTCTGCGACCGCTACTACTTATGGTCTCCGAGTGGCTGTAAGCACTCTGGCACTTGAAATTATTTCACTCAGTTCTAGTTTCTCCACATTTGGCAATTGCTGTAGTGGCACCGAAATACTTTCCGGAAACCCATTGACAAAGGTGAGCTTCACGATCTGCTCTTGTCCACTTCCTTCAAACCCTGCTAATTCCGCCAGTCGTTGTATTTTCGTTGCATACACATCAACGGCTTCGCCGCTCCATCGCGTCTTCACTAGTTTTGCATATGCAGAAAAAACTCCGTCCGCAAAGGCTGTTTTTAACTTAACCTCTATTTTCTTTGCATCCCGTTGATCTTCATCGGTCAATTGGAGATATAAGGCCAGGGCGTCTCCTTCTAAAAACAGAGACATAAAACTTGCGAGGTCGTGAATTTTTTGCAGTCTCGCTACCAATTTCACTTTCGCCAACCAGGCTATCAAATTACCTTCGCCACTAAATGTTTTCACCATATCGACAGTTACTTTTCGATTCCCCTCCATACCGTCACGGTGCTTTATATGTATATGCCGAAATAGCTTGTAGTTTAAATTCGAAAAGACTGTCTTAAAATTCCTTAGCAGACGTTAATTCTGAGTGACAAAACGTACATGTTGTATTTCACGTATTGTTTTGCTGTTTGTAAATTAAATTCCTCTTCTCTCTCCGTCTTTCGTACACTCCATATTTTTAGCTTTTTTGTAGACTACACTCCTCTTCTCTCACCGTCTTTCGTACTTCTTTCTTTTTTTGTAGACTAAATTCTCTTCTCTCATCGTTTTCGTATACTCCATCTTTCTTTTTCAACTCCCGTCCTATGAACGCCGTGATTCCGCGTTAATTTCTTTTGCCAGCTTAAAATAAACAATATATAGCTTTCACACGAGACTTTTTACGTACAGACGCCAATGAGATCATTTTTTTTTATTTTTAAACCACAAGTATTAAACATCCAGCAAACCAAAAGAAGTTAATGAAGGTTTTAGCTACTTGACGCGTTAATTACGTATGATTTTCCCTTTCCGTAAATTAAATTATAGTTAACGACATAAAAGTTGCAACGACACAACCGTAGCGGATAGGCATATGCAGAGATAAATTTCGTCATACATCATCATCATCATCATCACTCGCATGACGGTGTGGTCGTAGGGATACTTCACTGACCAGTTACTTCTAAATGTCTTTCGTAGCCTATCTTGGGTAAGCAGACTTGGCCGAGTCCATCCCTTTCGAAGTCAAACCGCAGTTGATGTCATCTAACTTGGCTCGACTTGGTACAGAACACGTGGCCATTGGTTCCATCGGGAGGATTATATTTTGAATAACTCTAAAGCATGACCATAAAAATAGTGTGATCATAAAATTCATAATACTTGGTCATCGTTAACAAATATTATACATTATATATTAATAAAGTTGGTTTTACTTATACTTTGTAATATTCAAGTGTCTGTTTCCACTAATGAAGAAGAAACTCCATGCCACAGGTAGAGCGTCATACGAAATCCTTAACGCCGATAACACCTTCCATATACATGGCAGCATAATTACAATTTATTACTTTTGATTTTAATTAGAATTCATTGATTACACCGCAGAATGATTGCTGTCAATTAAATAAAAGCATCAAAGCATTATTTATATCAACCAGAATCAAATGATACAGATTAAACTGGGAATAGAGGCATTCATGGAAAACATATTAAAAGAGTAAAATAACTTATACAGTGGCTTTTATAGCCAAAGTAGCAAAGCGTTCCCACATGAAATAGAACATTTCTGAGGTAACGAGATGCAGGTTTAAGACTCGTCAGAAGCTATTGTATTTTAGTTATTTACCAAAGAATTAAATATAAGTCATTTAATAAGTGGAATTGATTCATTAATACTTTCTAGAATAACAAGAATGTAATTCCTGCTTAGTAGAGCTTATGACAGGAAAATTGTGCGATAAGAGTAATCACGAATTGCGATGAAATGTTTGCTTATTACATTCAGAAATAAAGAAAATAAAAACCCTATACTGTTGTGAAAGCAATAAAAAGATTAGCTATACTGTATTTATCATCAAAGCTTCTTTTAGCCAAAGTAGTAAGGCGTTTTCGACATGAAATCGGAAAATTCTTCTTTTTACTTAATCTCTGTGATTTATTTAACAATATTATTATTTTGCATTACTCTTATTCATGTTTCGAGTTGAGACTGTCAGAAGTTGTTTAATGAGAAAAGTGATAGAGATTTTAGGGGTGTTGATGTCACTCAATATCCAACGATAACCAAATGATGAAAATAACTGTTTTTTGTCATTTAATATTTTTTTTACTTCATACTTCAGTTTAAGATTTTCGATTTCGAGGGAAGAAATCGACATCACTAAATCACAATACACGATTTCATCGATTTGCAATGTTTGGAAAGGACATTTGGTTAAAAACAAATAAAACTAGACAAACGCAAATTCTTAAATATTTTATTCTTAAATATCTTGTTCCCAAGTGACGAAAAAATTTCTGGAATATTTGTAAAAGCGCCCATATGCTCATTGTTGTTAAACATGAAAAAGACTAAATGAATGCATCTATACATGTATTTCTGTAACAGAAATCGAATGTAAAATTCCGATTTATTTTATTTCATTTATTTTTATTCTTATTTTATTTTACTATTTGCTAAGATAAACAGTCTGCTATAAGAATAATTACAGGTTTTAGGTACTAAGTAAGGCTCGAACCAAGGACACCCATTTACAAACAGACAGTGTGAATTCACAAACATGTCTGGAAAGACGCATGACTATTGTGTCATGTTGCAAGTAAACAATTCCCACTGGTCCTTGCTGATAATCCTCTCATCACATAGACTTTGATCTTTGCTGTGGACTTCGTACAGGTCACCATTTATTTCTATACAATACACCGATCTTGACAAATGTTTATACTATGTAGTCATTCAGAACCAAGTCTGTGTTTTGTAGTAATAAATATTTGACTACTATTGCCAACATTGAAGGGCCAAGGACGCATTATGTCCATCACGTGATGTAATTCTCTGATATGACCATCTAGCCTCTCCAAAGCAACCTTTCTCTGTGGCAGGACATCTTGCTCTGAATTCTTTCATCATATTAGATGTTATCGCAGCAAGCGTCAGTGTCTAAAGCTCAGAAACAGAGACTATATAATGGAATGTGTATCACTACGTCATAAAAAAAAAAATCGAAAACTGAAAATATTAGAATACCGCCTAATATAGACATACTGGACCCAAATCAAAGTTGCTTCGTCTTTCGGCGTTTTATTTATAGGTTGTCGTAATATAAGTGAAAATATCCATATTATGACGTATATTAAAGGAAAATCTTGTTTGTTTTAATAATCCATTATTCTTATATTTTTCTTTGTTTATCATATTATAATATTTGTTACGTTATTATTCATTTATAGTATTTAATATACATATTTTTATAATCTTTTGTATATATTTCTTTATCTTTAAGGTAAGTCGTGGTATACAAAGTTTTTTCTTTGTTTTTTTATTTTAAAATAATTGTTGTTCCGCAAGTGTAATTTACTGAAGTATATCTCACTAAGATTTATATATATTAAGAATATTTACTGTATTGTATTTATATTATATAGTTATTATATTGTATTGTATATTATATAGTGTCATGAATAATCCTAATCTATTTATATTTAAGCGTAACATTTATTTCTCTGTTATTTTTACGAAAGTGATCGTTTTTTTTTTCGAAATTAGAGGAAAGCATTTTGTAATGTTTATTTTGTTTATCTTTCACTAGTTATTTATTATCGCCGATTTCTTTATCTATTATTATTTATATTCAAAGATTTTTAATAACAGTTTGTATGAATTTTATTCCTTTACATTTTCTTATTTATTAATGGTAAAGTAGAGTACTTTTAATTTAAAATGTAAAATTATCAAAAAAATAAAAAAGGAAAAAAATATAATGTGAATATAAGATAAACAAACAATAAATATTAATATTATTAATAACAATTAAGGAGTAAAAAAATTATAATTATAATCTAAAATTTCAAATTTTAAATTTTGAATCTTAAATTCATAATTTAAAATTAAAATATAAAATAACCTTTTTTATAAAGTATCGAAAAAATTGTAAAGTAATATCGAAAAACATATTGAAAAAAGATATAATATCGAAAACATTTCGAAATGAAACAAGATTTAAAGTAATAATAATATTATTTTTATAATATCATAATAATAATAATAATAATAATGAGAGGAATAATGGTAGTCATAATGAAGGAACGGTAATATTAGATTAGTTGTAACCCATTTAACCATATATATTCTTGTATATATGTACATATAAACACACGCACATATACAGATACTATACATACACACACACGCATATACTCATACACAAATATATATACATATACATATAAATAAATCTCTCTATATATACATATATATTTATACATATATATACACACACATATATACATACATATATATACATATACACGCAAATACAATGGACCCTTAAGGTTGTCTGTTTTCTAATTAAATTTATATATATATATATATATATATATATATATATATATATATATTGACGTGTAAAAATTTTAATAACTACATAAAATAATTATATACTATTATTTTATTAGGGAGTTAATATTGTTTAGCAGAATGCTTTTGTCCTTGAAACTTGAGGATTGGAAAAATAAGTTGTTGCGTTTTTGTTGGCGCCATTTAACAGAAGATACGCCACTTAAAGTAGTTTGAAGATGAAAAAGTTCAGGCAAAACTATTGGCGCAATGAAAGATCTGAAATGAGTGTCATAATACTATGGAAATTGTATTATTATAGAAATTGCTCCATCTTATTAAAATGAGTGTCAGTTGCCTTGGCAAGTCATTTTATTTGAGTAAAAGCTTACTTTGTTACATTAAAATGATTAAAATTTCTGCTGAAATAAAGATGAAGATCGTGATTTTGAAGGGGAAAGATGCCTCAACGAGAGATAGCCAGGCGGCTGGGAATTTCCAGAAACAGTGTTTAAACCATCCAATATGCATTTGCTACTGCTGGAAGTTTTTTTTAAGTGCAAGCAAAACCGGAAAAAACACAAAAGTTAGATAAGAGAAGATGAAAGAGGAGATTAGGAGAATTTCGGTAGGCAATCCAAAATGAACAGTGAGAAGTGAACATAACAATAAAGTTTCAGCTGATACAGTATGCAGAATATTACAAAAGCCAAAAATAAAATATCAATTTGAACGGGGCTATAGCAGCAAAAATATCATTAACCAGAAACACTGGAATAGAAGAGTGAAGTGTTCAAAAGAACATCTAACATGGGATGTTGAAAAGTGACAAAAAGTAATTTTTAGTAATGAATAAGAAGGCCGACGGGGGAGAAAGAAACAATTCAAGATCCACTACAAAGACAGTAAAATGTGGTGGTGGACATGTATTGGTATGCCGTTGCAGCAAAAGTGATTGTAGAATAAAATTGGTTAAAATTGATGGAAACTTAAACAGCGAAAACTATATTAGTTTACTACTGTCTAATCTGCAAAACGACGTAAATGGGGGAAAATTTTCAGTATGATAATGCACATTGTCAAACAAAAAGGTTTATTGTGGATGAAGATGTTCAACTTTGCGAAGACTCAATGTCAGTGAACCATTATGGTGGGGTCAAAGAAAAAAATGCTCCAATAAAAACCTCGAAATCTCCGAGAGCTTTGAGGTCACGGGAGATTAAGAAGAATAGACCCTGTTTCATTCAATGTCACATCAAATTGAGGCAATTATTTGAGCCAAAGGCAGCAACCCGAATTGCTAACTCCATATTTTGACGTTTTGTACATTCTGTAATAATAAAGATCACCTTTTGAAAAAAATATTCCTTTCTAAAAAGAAAAGAGATGAAAGCTGAACTTATCAGCGTTGGTTCAGTTTTTTCTGGACGGTCTTTTTTCAGAAACACTATGTCTAAGATGCTCTATCAGCCACAATACAGCATTAACAAAAATTCATTAACTTATTTTCTGGCTCTCAAAGACCATAAAATGTACTGAGAAAATCATACTTCTAACCACACTCTACTTTTGTGTAATTAATTAATGAACATAGAGAAGAAACAAAATGAACATAGAGGAAAAACAAAAGCTCAAAGCGACTATATAACTATAAGAGATTTAGTAATATAGTTTTACATCGCAAAACATATACTCAAGTGCCGACTGCGGGAACAACCACCTTCGAGTGATATGTAAATAGTGAAACTATTGAAATTGAAAAGAGTCAATGCAGCACCCAAATTACAATACTTCTGAATGAGTCAAATGTGAAGAAGAAATGTATGAAATGTTAAAAGAAGAAAGAATAATTATTACAGATAAAGCAGATATAGATAAGAAAATAGAGAATTAATAGGACAAAATATGCTCGTCAACAGAATGCATAAAAGCCAAGGATGGGTCACTATTATTAGAGAAAGATAAATACTTCAGATATGGAACGAATACTTCATGTGACGACCGGGAGCAGGATAAATGATATTACACAGGCTTTCTATATTTTAACAATATTTGTTTATAAATGAATTGATATTTTTGTCCAATGATTGGTTTTGATATCTAAGGTGATGAATTCAGGAGATTCATTAAAACATACTAAATAGTCTGCCAGGACGGGACGATTCGATATACGAAATATCATATCAACGATATATGGAAGAATGATAGTAATGAGGATATGAAAGTTAAACCAAATTTTTATAAGAGAACAACCATGAAAGAAAGAAAGAGATAGACATATTCATGTGATAAGATGCGGTGTATGTTACATATAATGACGGGAGTTTGTTTGACGAAAATGTATATAGGGTAGAAATGGCGAAGATAGGGCAAATAAATATCTGGAAACTAATCGAGTATAGGTAGGTTATTTTCCAGGCATTTCATAAGAAAACAGTTCAAACTAGGTACCTCCACTTTTTCGCTAAGATTTTCGATACCTAAGGTTTAAAATGAATTTTTAAAAATGAAAACGCTTTCTTGAAGATTTCTTTTTAGTTTTAATTGAAATCTACAGGATTAAATTGACTATTTCCAGTTGCTAAAATACTCTGGTGTATTTTAAATAGAAATTATATAGATTTGATTGTCAAATATTTGCTCGATTTCAAAAAATATGTTTTCTGGCGGCCATTTCTTGCATTTTAACAAATTTTTAAATAAAATTTAATCATCGGTTTTAAAAAAATTTCAAAAATAAAATCTATACGTTATTTGGGTAAAATTAGCAAATTTAAAGTTAAATTAATCTGACTAGAAGCAAATATTACTTATTTATAGCATAAAAAATAGCATACAAACATTTCTTAACGACGGATCCTGTTTTTCTTTTGTCTTTATTGACGTTTCGATGTGCTCCGAGGTGTTGACAAATTGTATGGAAGACCAGACTTGATATAAATTTACGAAATCTAAGTGAACGCATTTATTAACTACCTAGTAATTTTTACAAATGAACATATTTTCAGTAATTATCTAATATTTTATTGACTTTTAGTTACGTTTGAAGATGCTTTATGAAAAAAATAATAAAATTTTAAATACTATAAAATTTTCTTAGATTAAGTTTAAAATTTAATAAATGAGAATGCTCTAACTCAATAATTTATGACCCAACTAAAATAAATATGTTGTGAGAGAGAAATTAAAAAATGTAAAACTTATTTTAAATTTTAAAGTTTTAAAACTGAAGGGATGATGTTCAAAACCTGTCGAAACGTTACGAATTGGAGACAAGCGAATTTCTCTGTAATAAGAGAACAACTCTTAGAACACATGACTTTTTCATAACAATGTTACGTATAGACTACCATAGATGAAAAATGTGAATGCTTAAAGTAAAAAAATAAAAATTATTTTAAAAATATTGGTGCAAAACAAATTATATTAAGCTTTTCAATTTTTGACTTGTAAATATAGTTTCTATTTAATTACAATATCACCTAAAATTATGAGGTGGGAGATTTTTAAAAGATTTTTAAATTATGATAAATCATAATTAAAATTTAAAAATAAATGAAAAAATTCTTGCTAAAAATTCATTATTCTTCGAATTTTTTTCTTAAGACAGTATTATCCTTAATATAAAGGATAATTTACAAAAGCAATTAAAAGCTTTTCTAATTAAATAATGTCATTAAATTTTTTTTAGTTTACCATTCGGAGCAGATTTTCAGAAAACGAGCAAAAGCTTGTAAAAAATGGATGATTGACATTTTAACCAAAATTTCGAAGGTGTTAGAAAGATTTAAAGATATTTTAAAAATAATTAAAAAATACTTTTGTGTTTCTTAATAATGTAAACATTTTGACGATAAAACTTTGTTTTTGTTAAATTTATGGCCTTTTTTCTCAATGCTTTTTTTTTAGCGAAAGGCGGACGTGCATTGTTGAAATGCCTCTTTTCGCATCATTAGATGAAGTTCGATGACATATATAAGCATAATCATACCTCCAACTATAAAACTATAATTATAATTCAAATACGAATATACACATCAAGTAAGTCATTTTTAAATATAATATAAATGTGCACATAAATGTCATGGTACGGATGAATATATATATATATGTACATGTGGATACATGTACAAATATATATATTCATCCGTATTTACTTTCATATACAAAGGTGTACAAGCAAAAATGTATATATCATCGCATTTCTCTATTAGAAGCTAAGTCATAATGAACAGAACGGAAAGAACTGGAGACTGGTTTTGAATCTTGGCTATTTTAGTTTCAGTTTGCTGCCCCAGTGTTATGGGCTTTGAATTTAAAGTTTAAATTCAAAGAAATTTGTCCTTACATTTGGAATATCATTTACCTTATTTAATTAAAGTTAGTAAGTATAAGATTTATTTATTTTATTTTGAGTTGCTATGTTATTTTTATGTAAATTATAAAAACAAATTTTTGGGGGTCTGTAATTCATTACGCCAAAAATTCACTTCTTGTTAGTTTGAATTATAAAATTAAAGTTTATTAAATATTTTCCCCTTTAAGTTTGTTTAACATTTTTCACTTAAAGTTTATTAAGGTTCTTCTAAAAAAAAAAAAAATAAATAAAAAATACGCTTCACTTCTTCCATGAGATTTACATTTTCGAAGACTTTTTTTGCACGCTTCTGTTTTTACTGCAAGATTTATTTATGTAAAATTAAAATAAAATGCCATTATTTGTCAATGGTCAAAGTTATTTTCATATTTTTCGTTGATATTCTTATTCATAAGAATTATTCATTAATAAAATTTAATTCTTTTATGAGTAATTTGGGTTTTTATTTTAAACATTTTTAAATTATTTTATTTTTGTTTAACTACCATTAACGTAAGAAAGAGGCAAATGTAGTATTTTTTTATTACAAAAATAAAGTGAATGAAAAAGATTTAAGAATGATTTTACATAAATTTAATATATAATTATAATTAAATTCTAAATATTTAATTCAGTATTTATTTTTGATATTGTAAAAATGCTTAGTCACTGACTCAACATTTTTCTGTTAAAAGTTTATTATTCAATATTCAATAGTTAAAAGTTTATTCAATGTTCTTGAAAAAAAGACAAACAGTTACTCTTCGAAAACGAATTCTCTTTTTTCCGCCCTGTTTATTTGTTTCTAAAAGTTAAAAGTATGATTCTTTTATTATCATATTTTCTTTTTGTTATTGAGTGAAAAAATGATATTAATAAATTAAATACTATTACATAAAGTTAATGTCTAGTTTTTAAGAGACGTACATCTTTTCGGATACTTTTTTTCTACGATTGTTATTCATAAAGAACAAATGAATTCATAGAATTATTTTTTATTAGTTGTGTTTTCCTTAAAGAAGGTAAAATAAACAAATATTAATATTTATTTTAATTTTTCAAAATTTTCCATGAAAGCGTAAAATAGAACCAAATGTCATATTCTTAGTGGAAAATTAATTTAAAAACCATTTAAGAATGTTTTTGCATAAATTTAATGTCATATAATAAAATTTATTTTGATATTCTAAAAACGCGGTGAACGAAATAGTAACCATGTTTCTACTTGTTGCTCAGTCAGTCTTTCCAGATTTTTCTAAACTAAAGTATTTTTGTTTATTTGCTCAAGTTGAGCACGAAACTTAGTTTTTGACACAAGAAGGCCGAGATTAAAGTTAACTGCGGTGGATTGCCCCTCCCACGAGGCATTGTCTAAAAAATAACCAAGTCCCAATCCCTTCAGGCACCGGGCTAAAATTCCCCACAAGTTCCCCACTTTAAATCGAGGATGAGGTGTTGCCTGGAGGAGCAGCAGGCTGGGAGAAAGCCAGACAATAACTAATCTTATGTGGACAAGTGCCAAAAATTTAGCTGATTAATATTTTGAAAACTTTTCTTAACAAATAATATAAAACTAATATACCAAATCCTTAGGTTTAAGGCAACCCTCTAAAATTTCTCCTTTTAATTTATTGGTATGAGGGGAGGCAAATATTGGGATTAATAGTGTAATTAATTTGGCTTGAAAATTGAAGCAGTAAAAGAAATAATTGTACTTAAGAAGCTTAATTTATCATTTCAGATATTACCTTGTTTCCAGCAATGCCCCGAAAGTGCTGTGTCGTTACTTTCAAAACAAATTACAGAAGTCAGCAAGACAAAACTGTGTGCGAGGTGAATCAGTTTATCAGTTTATCTTTTTTCAAAAGACAAAAGAGAGAGAGAGAGAGAGAGAGAGAGAGAGAGAGAGAGAGAGAGAGAGAGAGAGCGATAGAAAAAAATCAGTTCCAAATACCAATCTGAATGTTACAAACAATACATTTATTTGTCAATTACATTGGCCTTCAAATATTGATATCATAGAAGTTCATGGAAAAATGCACCCCCAAAATTACACCATCTTTATGGCTAGGTGTGCCAAAGAGTCAAATACCAACACCCTCTGCAGTTCAAAGGGATATAAAAAAACCTCCAGTACTGCTCAAAATCAAATTCTTTTTTAGAATTAGATAAGATTAATTATACAAATTTGAAAGAAAGTCTAATCATCATCATCAACAACAACAACAACAAAACCTTTGTGTGTCCAGTTGTAGCATTTTTAGCAAAAAATATTTTAACTGTTCAGTCGTTGAAAGTTATCGATGGTATCCCTCTTTTTATGTTGAGAATTTATAAAAATTGCAGTTTGAAACCTTTCATTATGGAGTTAAGTGTTATAGTAGCAGCCTGTCCAAAACGCGTATAAATACAGTTGGTACATGGTCAACATTGGAAGAAATTACCCGATATTTAAATTCTATGACTTTCGATCACAAGAAGGATATCTTGAGTCAGTACTTTTTAGCAATGGCTCCCAAAATGGTTGGAATGAATTACAGATCAGATATAGTAATAAATGCTTTTGAGTATTATTCAACATCATGGTCATTGTAAGAAAAATTGATTAAGACAGGATTTTCAATTACTGTCATTAGCAACATTAAGAAGGATGAGGTAAAAGTTTCAAAACTTAATGAAAAATATTTTTTGCTATCTGTATTTAATATTCTTAATGCCAGTCAAAAAGGGTGCATAATTATTCATGATGAAGTATATATCAAGAAAATATTACTGTATCATGGCAAACAACTATTTGGTAAGTCAGTTGACAACCCATCTCTACTTGCTCAAACAATACTTGCTATAAAGTTGATATGTCTTAAAGCGAGTCCAAAATTTCTTACAAGATTGATTCCAATTTTAAAATTAACATCAGTCTTTTTATTTGAACAAATTGAGTTAAAAGTTCAGGCTATCACTTCTGTACCAGCTGATGTAAAAAATGTGATGGCAACCGAGTAAATCAAGCTTTTTGTACATTATATCCCACACTCACTGAAAAACGTTGATTAACTGAAGATAATAAACATTTGTTTTTAGATTATGTTCAACTGTTCGAAAATATTCACAATTTGTGGTTCACGAAAAAGACAGGCGAACTAATCTTTGATGTTAATGGAGTAAAATGAGTTGCAAAATTGAACATCATAAAAAGTTATATCGTTTTGAATCTGAAAGACTAGTTAAACTTTCAGATTTAAAATAAATTTCCATTGCTCCAAAGCCCATAGAAAGACAAAGAAATTTTATAAAATTAAAAAAAATATATAATGCATTTCTCACTCAGTCTGGAATAAGTCTAGATAAGAATGATACAGCCATCTTCATAAACAAGGTTTTGACATAGTGGAAAATTTTAAATGTTAAGACCTTTCAAATTGATAGACAATGAAATGACCTTCTACAAGCTGAAATCAGATCTCTGAATGACAGCCCATTTGGTTTTATCATTGAGTTTGGTCAAATGGCTTTTAATATATCTGGCAGTCAAGGTAATCAAATAAAACAATTATCCAAACATACTGTAACTACAATACCCCATATTTGCATTTGAATTGTTAGTCTATGCCGACACCTTTTAGCGACAAGACATAAATATGTTCTTGGGTAATTTACAACTGATCCATTAAAAAAAGAATTTAGTAAACTTCATCAAGGATCAGGTAGAACTTATTTTATAAATGTCTAACAGTGGATTGAAAAGCTGCATATTAAGCAGACATCTTTACTTTTAAATCAAAATGCTTTTTTTTATTGATGCTTTTAAACCAGGTCACTAATGTACATGTTGTGATTATAAACTTTGTAAGGAAGGTTCAGAAATATTTGACATTCTGGAAAATTTAGAACCATCTCTTTCTGATGAAATAAAAATGGCTCTCAGCTGGATACATTACAAGAAATGATAATCAACCCAGTGAATATGAAACTGAATTTTATTATGAAAAGTATGGAAAATATACCAATTCAATTGACTGTGGAAAACTAAAGGTTCCTTCTGCCCACACTTGTCAATGGTCATTTTTTGTTTCATCCTTTTCCATACAATAAAGGAAAAAGTATGTTATACATCATTAAGTAAAACTTTTATGTTTATTTCATTTTTCCAACATAGAGAGAAAGCATGCTCATATTTTTGAAAATATAGTTTTATATAAGTGATAAATTATCTACTTGACCTTTTACATGAACAGAATCCAATATTGCCAGTAAAACTTTTCAGAAACATACACACTACTACTATCAACTTTTTCCTCGACTTGGGGCTCTCGTTTTCACGTAGTAACAACACAAATATAAACTGTAACCCGCCCGACTCAGTGGAAAAAATAATACAGCGAGGTGATATGCTTCCATTTATATAAAATCCAGTCCGGTACTCATGTACCCATTGAAAATAATTTCAGTGATTAACATTGGTATTCTTACCGGCTTGCAGTTACCCAGGATCATCCGTAGCATAAATCAATATATCACCTGTTTTAAGAGATGCCTTCTTTCACTTTATTGCTATGCAATTGACCCAAAGAAAAGCGATAATGCCACTAAGACTCAAGGGGAAACTGGGAGTGTGTTATACCGGAATGTACCTATTTCTATTGTAAATAGACTCTCGCACAGATAAGTAGTAGTAGTAGCAGTCGCCAGTGGGGCTCAGAGTGAGTTGTTTGAGTCAGTCGATGTCGGACATTAAAGTATGAGCCCCACAACTAGATTGCTGCGTCATTAACTATTATTTCAAATTCCTAACGTTTTGTACGTCGAACCTAATTTAGGACCGACTTAGTGAAATACAAGCCTCCACTGGGAAAACTACTTTACAACAGAGTGAAAGAGAATAAGAAAACTTTAAAAGTAACCAGAAACCCAATTCTAAACAGGAAACAAGGGATAGACCACTACTTCTGTTCAAAAGACTGGGGAGGAGTGTGAATTGGACGATAGGCGAAGCTATCTACGCCTATTGAAGAAAAAATAAATTGTAAATAAAAGAGTTTAGGATGAAACGTTAGAAATATAGAGTTGATATAGACTTTAGAATAAACCGGAAACTCTAATCCTAAACAGGAGACAAGGGATAAACCTCTACTCCTGTGGGGGTGGGGGAGACAGGATGATAATTGCTATTAGCAATTTATATCAATGTAGCCCTTCTGTTGATTTGTACTTATCGAGTAATTCTCAGTTTACTTCTCATATAAATAAGTCTAAGATTTTTCCTATTTGGATTACTGTTGATAGATCTTCACCACAAATCGCATCGTTTAGGAAATGCTCTGATTTTATCTTTTCGCTACAATGCTGAAATATTTCTTCTTGGCCCAAATTCCTCACTTGAAGTACGTGAGTTCGATCATCTGTTTGTATATCTCTTACCCTGGCACCTGCATTTGTGTTTGTCTTTATTGGCATATTTCACTGATCATAATATTTTAGATGATCTGTTTATGTATTTATCAAGGACATATATCGTTATGACCATATATGCATCACACTCTATCTTAGATTAACCTGTCAAACTCAGGGAAATTCGTAAACATACCGATCGTCATATGATAAACAACCAAAATACAACTATTAACATACGACAAATAGGATATAATAGCAAAATACTATACAGCACACACTGCAAAGAAAGATTATAAATAATTGAAGCTATTGTTATGCCAAACAAACCACACTCATTAAAGGTCTTTTCTGTTGGCAATGTTGGGGCCTTCTAAAAACACTTGTGTCATGATTGGATGAGGAAGTAAAAAACAGTTGACGCTCTCCAAAAAACAGTTGACGCTCTCCAAATAATGGCGTAGCGTGGATACTTAGAAATGAACTAGTAATTTGAGGAGACGTACCATAGTCATATAAGTAGCACGTGTTGCTTTTAATTACAATCATCCCCGACCAGTAAAATTAAGGTGAGTGAATTGGAAATATAAAAGACACAAGAGTTGAATTCACATCCAATATCATCGGAATCTGTTTGACATCGTCTATACTGAATTGATCCCGAAGAGCATGACTCGGTTAAATCTATACTCATCCATGTCAAACGGTCTCTAAAAATTATTACAACTAATCCTATTCAGGAGGAGACAAATATTACGGCATGAAAAATCGGTTGGAATATGTCACATCTGTATGGTTGTAAAGCTTCAATCTGCTGTGCAGTTTAAGCTCCATAGTAGGTAAAGCAACATCCATATCAGATGGGCTCCGAAGATAATTAAACTAGTTTTCTCGTTTCTGATTCATGTTGTTTTTCTAACGGTCGTAGAATATAACGACGCGATAAAAAAATAAAATAATAAAAATAAAATGTAAAACTAATCAAAATCTTCATCGCCTTCTCCCTCCATTTTCACCTGCATTCTCTTCTTTTTTTTTCTCCTCCCCCATACCTCATCCTCGATATCCGCTTCTTTCTCTCTGCTTTTTCTCTTTATCACCAACCTATCTTAATAGTATCCTCTTACTTCATCTCTTTTGCCTCCTTATTTTTCCTCATTCCCCTTTGTTTTCTTTCTTTCTTTTCTTTCTTTCTTTCTTTCACGTCACCCACTCCATTACAATTCTTTCACTTTCTTCTGTCACATATTTCTATGTACACAGCGCCACCTAGCGTTTCACAGGGCAACAGTGAATAGGCGAAAGTTGACAATTTAAAAGAGGACAACAATAATTACAACAAGGACAACAAGTGAGGAGCCAGGAATGTAATTTGTTTCGTTTTTTTATCCAATCAGATGACCTGTATTCAGGCATTGTAGCAATGGTGGAACGTGGGGCGCTTCGACAAGGCTTCGAATGTCGCAGAACAGACCAAGCTGAAGGCGTGAAGAGAGACTCTAACCAGTCACGTTGTCGGAAATTAATAATTCTCATTGCTGATCTTTTGAACGCAAGTGATTGCATTATTAATCTTGACTTCCGCTATTTTGTTGGGCATCTCTCTTCTCGATTCAATCGACGACCTCAAACAATGTTTCCAGTTGACATCAATGCAATAATCCTGTGTTTTATACACACGACAGATTATCGCTAGGATTGTGAGATTATTTTATCCCGTGACAGTTATATCATCTTACAAAATAATTCACATAGTTATTTAACGGAATTCTCCGTGTAAATTCACCTTTAATGTTTACCTTATAATAATAAACATAATAGTAAACATAAGAACATGAAAAATAATTTGTACGTCATTTTCTCTGCAACTCCGAGTAATTTAAATTAAACCAAGTAAACATTTTTGACTCATTATCATTTGTTTTTTTTTACATGCTATATTATTTTTAATATCTGATTTTTTTTAGATGAATCATTAGAAACGCTTATGAATTTTTGACTCATATTTTTTCATTTTTATTTCTGCTTGTCTTTGTCGTGACTTACTGAGACTGCCAGTGAGTAAACAAATCGGAAACAAAGATTTAGCTCCTGACTGACTCGACTTCATAGGTTTTTTTTTTACCTCGGGATGTCTGACTGCTGATTTACTTGTTCTTAACAAAAACAACTAAAATTAATATTAAAAGATAGCAGGTCCAAAATTAATGATGGTTGACAATGTTTCATCTACTAAAAATGAAGATATTTTTATTACTTTTATTATAATATAAAAATGTCGAAATTCTTCGAACAGTTGAATGCAGTGATTCTAAGAATTACAAATTGCATTTCCCCCGATTAATTTAAGGTTTTCTTAATCCCCTTGTAATCCCCTTGTAATCTTAATTTCGCCTACAATTTAAATTGTCAGCTCACTGTTTTCACTGTTCAATGTTTATATGTATTATAAGTTTAAATTGGAAATTATAGAAACAATTTATGAAAGCAAAGCTGCTTTATTACTTGAAACCAAATCATCAGGATGGGTCATTTCTGTATGAAGTTGACTGCAACTCACGTGACCTAGTTTCGTTTATTTTTTTTTTTTTAAAGAATTTCAATCAGTGTGAGATCTTAGGGCTATACATCCCCCACCCCAAGGGTTCAGGCTGCTGAGAGATGAGTGTTTTTTTTATTGAATCACCATCACTAGATAGATTGCCAAGCCAAGGCGAAAGAGCTTCTATCTCTAACTTGTGATTTTGTGCTAGCATGTTTTGTGTTGTGGCACCATACAATCACTTCTACCCAATTTCACCAACGAGACTTGAAGCAACTCGGGGCCTGATTGTCAATGGTGCCGATATTATTAAGAAGTCATCTGCTTTACAAATAGATCATGATGACACTTGAATACGAGTCTCATTGTTGGAACGCAACACACTTTAACTATTCGATCACGTAACTTTAATGAAAAGAATAAAGAATTCCTTATTTTAATGGTTGTTAAAAATTTGATTTGATTTAATATCCATTACTTTTTCTGGATAAATTTCTTCAACTTAGATTCGAAATTCATTTCGGGGAAGAAAGTGCCACTTGTTTGAGAATCACTGTTTTAACTGAAGAAATCAAAAACAAATTCGAAAAGATTTTCATCTTCATTATCATCTATAGGGCATTACTTGAAAGAATTGACAATAATGTGATTTTTAAATTCTTTAAATGTCTTAATTCATTGACACACACACACAGTAGATATTCAATGACATTGCCCAGTAGGGGTATTTAACATTTCCCCAATATTTCAAGTGACTCGGTTTCCATGGGAATATGTCCTATCCTTTTTTAAAAAAAAACAAAAAAACATTTGCTTTCACGCAAAGATACTAAAATTGATATTTCAAGATGTGTGCTTATATATCGTGAAATACTGCCTATTGTTGACTTTTATATTTATTTTATACCTTATCGGATTTTTTAAAAATATATTTATTTCTTCATAAAAGACCAATGCAAAATGATATCTAATTTCATCGTTCTAAAATTTTGCTGCTCGACATACGAACAAAACCAATTTCTTTTTTTCAGTTTCTTAATCAAATATATATTCATTTGTTCAGTAAATATTGGCCTTCATTTGCATGTTTGAAGGTAAATAGTTTTAAAATATGCATATGCATATGTAGATGTTACAATAAGTTTAGCATGTTTTCGAATTCATTTTGTTTATTCGTTTATCTTTCTTATGGAATTTTTTCATTTGAATTAAACGCTTCAACCAACAAATGAATTTGGACAAATAATCTTCTAGAGTTATTCGTTTCATTGAATTGTTTCGAATGAAATGTCACCTCTAGCGAAATTTCATTCATCAATACATAACTCCGGCCCATACACGCACACATATACAAACACACACATATATATATATATATATATAGAGAGAGAGAGAGAGAAAGGGAGGGAGGAAGGAAGAGAGGGAGGGAGGAAGAGAGGGAGGGAGAGGGAATCAAAGACAGAGAGAGAAATGGTCAGAGATAGAGACAAAGAGAAAGTGAAAGATGGAGAATCAGAGAGGGAGAGAGATAGAGATAGAGAGAGTCATAAATAGACAGAGACGAAGTAAGGGATAGACAGGCAGATAGGTACATAGATATGAAATAAACGGATAAACATATAAAAGAACGAAAGGAGACAAAAGGAAAATGTAAAAACTCATTACGATAAAAATCAGATTAAAGAAAACTTTCAAATTAAAAAAAAAAAAACAACAAAATCTGAAAGAATGGACTCTTTATTTTCTAACACATATATACATGTAAATATACAAACATTCATAAACATATAGATAAATGCACATACACACACGACTATACATTCCCATCATTCCCGCTAATTCCATCCAAATTTTTGCGCTCTTTTTTTCTTTGCTTCTAGTTGGTTCTTTTTCTTTTGGAATGATTAAAACATTTAGTCTGTAATTAAACTTTGAAACCAGCTGAAAAGAGTGACACTAATTTCTCCTAAAATGTTCATCAGCTTCTTTATCAGCTAAAAATCTCGTTAGCATCGTATTTTAGAATTTCACTCACTTTTATATCAAGTAACAATGTTTACGATGTTATATAAAATGTTATAGTGGTTAGATCTCCATTCTAACAATATTCGAAATTACAGACCCTTATATATACACACACATGCATCGATGTGCATGAAGTGATATAAAATCAATCAATTTCTGTCAGAGGGAATGAATGAGAAATCAGCGAAAACTTCATGGACAACAAGTTGAAACTTGATCTCTTTATTGATCTCTTTATTGATTAAGAATTTTTTGCGACACATTCACTGTTTTTAGAAATAGAAGTTTAAATGAAAATGAAATTATTTCGAAAAAGTCAACGTTTTTGTTTAGTACAAGAGAATGCACTCGGGGCTTAACTCCACGTCAGGTTGAAATACCCGTTCTCGTACGATCACCGAAGTTAAGCAACATCTAGCCTGGTAAGTACCTAAGATGGGTAACCGCTTCGGAATACCAGTTGCTGTACGTTTGGATATGCGGAAGGTGAAATGGATAACGGTTTGAAATTGGAAATCCGAAATTCGATTTCCAATTCCAGTCAGGTTCCTTATATTAACGCGTAAATTCCCTTGGGAGAGGGACGAATCCACTTCTTCTCCCCCCAGCTACGGGTTAATTAGTAGGACTTGTATCAATAAATCATTATTATTTCCAAATGATTCTTACAAAGTAAAAATATTTTCTGGCATTTAAATAACTTGTCTGAAAGGAAGAAATTCATTATGGAAAATAATATGTGCTTTGGTTGCTTTAGGGTAGGCCACTTTTTAAAAGACTACAAAAAGAACATCTCTTGCCACCTTTGCAGGAATGGACACCCATCTCCTCTTCATGAGGACAAAGCACAGAGAGAAAATCCACAAGCACTAGAGCAGGAAGAAACTGAATCTTCCGTTCTGTGCAAGAAGAAGACAGGCCGCTACACTCCCACTTCAATGATTGTCCCAATGTGGCTTTTCTAGCACTGAAAGAAACAGTTCAGAAATATTGGTGGATGCTAAATACGCAAAGCAGAAACACATTTATTGACCAGGATGTTTGTCAAAGGCTCCCAACAAACACAGAAACCATCAAGTTGAAATTAGCAACAATAACTGATAGAGGCTCGATATTAAACTATTAAGAGAGCAGTGGAACTAAAAAATATAGCTACTTCTCGCAAGGATACTTTGAGCTACCACCAGCACACACATGAGATTACATCCCTGTGGAGAAGGATACCATTCCAATTGTAAAAACTGCAACAAACTTGGGATCACTTGCATAGCATACCAGCAGAAATGCTAAACTTGTTAAACTGCTCTGTACCGTTTAAGGGCCCTACAAGCTACAAAGGTGATATCTAGAGGAAAACAAATGACCTCTTTGCAGTAAGAACTGCGTTAAGCTGGATCATAGTGGAACGGACAAAGCACTTGACAAACTCAAGAAATATAACAGAGTTTTGTCATAGAATTTTGGTAAAGGAACTTCCTTCTATCACACCATCTGCTGTAATGAAGGCATTGGAAATGGATTTTTTTAAACAAACCCAAACGAAAAGGACATATCTCAGGAGGGTATTCAGTTTTTCCTGAACGATAAAACATACTGCAATGATGAAGGACACGGGAAAATGCCTCTTCTTTTCAGTGTCCGCCCTCATCTTATTGGCACCCACCAAGGTTGTCACAGTAACACGGCTGGAACTCATCGATGTCGTTTTACATTGACACTGGACTAAATCCTGCTGAGCTTGCATTTAGAGGACTCAAGGTGGCAGACTTAATCAAGTCAAATTGGCTCACAGGACCTACATTCTTATGGAAATGGTAAATTGTTCCAGCTGAAGGCAACTCAGGGCTTCTTGTTGGAGACCCTAAAGTGGAAGTCTTAAAAACAGATGAGAAAGAAAAATTTCTTAAAAGGTTATCAAGATTCTCTAATTGGATTACTTCTCTCAGAATCATCGCTAGAATAAAACGACTAGCAAACTGAAATCAATCCAAACCTATCAGCATGGAAGAAAGGAAATTGTCAGCTCTCACACTTATCAAGCTAACTTAACGTGAAGCCTTTCAAGAAGAATGGGGTGGTTTAATAAAATTCCCACGAAATTGCCAAAATTTCACCCTTTCTATCAAACTTGATCTTATTTTTGAAGAAGGATTACTTAGCGTAGGAGGGCGGTTGAAAAGGTCCTCTGTACCCTTTGAACTAAAAATACCGAGTAATTCTTCCTAAAGGTGTTGTAACTCATTTAATAATTGACTACGGCCATCGAGAGGTACAACAACAAAGCCGTAGATTAACTGTGGACATTCTTAGATTAGATACTGAATAAGTAAGTAAGGCTGTGGCAAAACACATCAAATCTTGTGTTATATGCAGAAAGACCCGGGGTCTATCTGAAGAGCAGCGTATAGTAGATCTACCCTCTGAGCGAGTTGATCCCTCTCCCCATACACTGTCTTTGGTCCGTTCTACACAAAACAGGGTCGGAAGGAATTCAAAAGATATGGCCAGTTATTTACTTGTTTAAGCTCCAGAGCTATCCACTTGGAAATGTTAGAGGATCTTTCAACTGACACGTTCTTGAATATTTTGAGATATTTTTAACAATAAGAGGACTTGTGAGACAGATTCGGTCTGACCAAGGTACCAACTTCGTGGGTGCTAAGAATGAGCTGAAGAAGGGTTTGATGGAACTAAATAAAGACAGGATTTACAACGTCCTTGCTGAAAAAAAAACATGTGACTTCCCGATGAATGTTCCTGAAGCAAGTAATATGGGTGACGTGGGGGAACGCCAAATCAGAACAGCCAGAAGCGTAATGAATTCGGTTTTAACCCTCGATGTAGGAAGACTTGACTTCACTGAGAACATTCCTCTATTGTGAATAGCCGTCCATTAACTATAACGACAATAAATGACCCAAAGAATGTTGAACCATTGACACCAAATCACTTTAACACTATAAAGTCATCTATATCTCTTCCACCTCCTGGAAAATTTGTTTGTGAAGATCCGTATGCAAGGAAAAGGTGGCGAAAAGTACAATATTTGACAGAAAATTTCTGGAACAGATGGCGTAAGGAATATCTTTTTAATATTATCCTAAGACAAAAATGGCATACTCCAAAAAGAAATGTGCAAGTGTTAGATGTAGTAATTGTCAAAGAAGACAATGTACATAAATAAGTAGAAACTGAAGATGAAGAAAACCTTGCGGGAAAATCAAAATTACAATTAGGACAGAGTAGTTTGGGAGGGAGAGGTGAACACTTGGCACATACAACCTTTCTTCAGAGCCCAGTGCAAAAATTAGTTGTGTTGGTTGAGAGTAACCCTTAAATTCTCTTTTCGGAAAATTGCAGGATTTATCTGATTCACACTTATTTTTAAGGGTTTCATTACAATAATCATTGCAATTTTGCTGTCTTGGGGCCAGTTCGAGCGGAGTTAAATACTTATAGGGATTTTATAATTCAAGTGGTACCAGCCACATAGTAACCGCCATATTTTGAAGGCTAAAACAAAACGATAGATGCGTTACCCTTGCTTAAAAAAGAAACTTAGCAGGATTTATACCAACACTGCTGTCTTGCCTTAGAAAGGAAAAGCTTGTCAGGACTTTTATCTACTCTCGAGTTCTGCTTAGACAGCGCACAAGGTGGATTTGAAGACCACGGTCACTTTGAATTTCTATGCTATTTTGAACAATTTTTATATTAGTATGTGAAACGTGGGCTCTTTATTTTCTCTTTTAGTATGTCTAAGTTCATAGTCTAAGTGATTATTGGAATTTTGATCTGAAATTCCCACTGTATAATCGATGTGATTTTTGAGAAACGTTGGCCTCAATTGAGCTAAATGCATTGACAAGGAAGGGGATTACCTCAAAATACAAACATTATTTGTGTAAAGTGAAAACTT
Organism: Acanthosepion pharaonis; assembly: GCA_903632075.3. NCBI lineage: Eukaryota > Metazoa > Mollusca > Cephalopoda > Sepiida > Sepiidae > Acanthosepion > Acanthosepion pharaonis. Next base: position 3,390,810 of record CAHIKZ030002001.1, on the reverse strand, counting down.
TTTCACCTGTAATAGTCTACTGCTGAAAAAGTTTTCATTCTACGCAAAAATATTGACTTACCTAGGTGTACACACACACGCATACATACGTATTATCTACTTACACGTTATAAACATCTATATATTCTCTTTATTGTCTTTTTTTTTCTTGAGTCAATTCTACTCGGTATTCATATGTACATTTATAAACCTTTTCTTAAATCGTATCTGTGCCCCAAAGCTACGAGTCAACTGACTCTCCAATGATGTATGAAATTGAACATTCTAAAAGCTTTTAAAATTATTAGAGTTTTCGTTTCCATAACGTTACTCTCGAGTTTCATAGAGTCATTTTCATTTAATTTTCTTTCCCATAGCGTCGTCTTCTGTCTCTCTGTGACTCACTGAAATGCTTGCTGTTTCATAGGAATTCTTTGATTTATGCTCCCTCCTTTCTCTTCGAAACCCGTTCAATGCTGCTACATAGCGATTTGAAAACGAGCAGCCAAGGACTCGATGTATTTATTATGAACAAAATTACATAATTTAATGTAAAAAAAAAGAACTAGACTCAAATAGGCGACTCGGTGACTATTTTTTTTTGTTTTTGCCTATGTTAACAGCTTTGCACAAATTTTGAGAACATGTTTGCCTTCCTTTTCTTGATTATAAATTTATATTTGCAAAGTTCTTCGTCCACTCGCTTTAAAGTAATTCGATTATCAACTAGATTTGCTCTTAAATCAGATGGTTATGTGATAGATATGTAGGAAGGCTTAGTACATACTTCGATAATGTTACTGAATTGGATTATCAAGTCACTCGAAATCACTTTAGAATTAATCCCAGATCAGTTCCATTAATAAATGACTAAAGAACTTTTTCAATCATGTTCCCAATTATTATTATTATTATTATTATTATTATTATTATTATTATTATTATTAAATATGAGTGGTCTTAGGTTTTATTTTTATTTTACAATAATGATCAGTGGAAAATGTCATGAAGCCATTTCTAACCTTAGAATTCTGGTTGGGACCTGGATGGACATGTGTATACAACAGAAATCAAAGAAATTAATAATAATAATAATAATAATAATAATAATAATGATAATAATAATAATAATAACTGGCAGTGCCCATGAACATTTTGGTTATTAGAATTTTCTGATGAATCATAATTCTTAATTTAATGAAAAATTGCGAATTCCACGACTACACACGTGGAAATTTCCTATTTCATTGTTAAATATTTGAGCTTAACAACTTTAATAAAATATTGTAATAACAGTCATAAGTATGAATATAGAACATCATTTAAAGAAGTAAGAGGGTACAAATAAAAAGATTTGAAATTGACAAGGTTTTCCATTTCAGTGAAGAAGACATTAAATGCATGACAAGAGCTATCGTCTTCTCCCTTTTCATTTTACTTTTTTCTTTCTTTTTATGCATGTTTTTTTTTATCACTACAACCAAGGAGTTTCTCTCATACATCCTTTTTCTTGCATCTTTCCTTGCAGTAAAAATCGAATGGTCAATCATTTCTGAAGTAATGGCAGTGCATAACAGAGATGCTAATAAACTTAATGACTAACGGAATAATAATAATAAACATTTCTTCACTTTGACAGTCTAATACATCTATATCTAAAAATCTGCGGAGACTCTTGCTGTTCCCATCAATTAAGCGACGTGAAGAAGGTTTTTCAATGAAGGATCTTTGATGACATACGTTCGTATCTGTTTAAAGTTGTGCCGAGTACTGAGAAACTCACCAGTCACATTAAAAACACAATATTAAATTATTTACAAATACTACATACTTATTATCTATTCTATGATATCTGTATATTTTACACTACACCCTTTGACAAAGGGTATGCAAACCATGCTGAGTAGGATGATCAGGTATGATGGATGAAATGTTTGAGTATCCCTCTACTAATCTTGGATGTTCGAGTTGAGTGTAGATGTTAGCGGCTCAGAAAGTGAAATTGGCAAGCAGTGTTCAAATTCCGGCGAAGTAAGTTACGTTCACATTTGCTTGGGAAAGCTCGCTTGCTTGGAGCTTTTAGGAGAAGGAAAACATTGAATTCAAATCAAGCCTAACGAGGGATGGACTCCGTCAGGCTATTTTGCTCTAGACGTGACACTGTTGAAATGTCTATAGTACATGGAGTGCTCCTAAAATCCTAATGAGTTAAGGGACACGTCACGTGACGGTACATATACTTTGCATAGCAAGACAACCAATAAGGATCGAAGTCACTGAGATCTAGAAATGATGTGTAAATGATTTTCTAACCATCACCTTGTGACATGGAATCCATTTTTATTATATTAAACTATTTTATCAACGCTTACCTGTAATTAACGGAAACACACCCATTTAAATCCATGTAACATACCTGAATTGATTTTATATTTTAAGTACTCTATTATACAGAATGCCGCATAAAACTTCTGGCGCTTTTAAGTAGTATATACAAAGCAAATGTAGTACGGACATTTGCCGCTACTTTTTATGATCGGTATTATAATACATCATTTATTTCGAATTATCACTAAGAAAATTCTTTTTCATAGCTTAAACATTTAAATATCTATATATCATTGTCGGGATGATGGCAAGCAAGTTGATTTTGTAGATCATTAATACTGAGTAATGATATCGATACTTTTTGTGGGGCTCAGCATTGTAGGCCTTATGCCAATCTAAGGTCAACTTAATATCTTCATAATGCTGTGAAAATAGCTATAACATACTATACAAATAAAACTGACAATTTTCAAATATTAGTCAAAGAGCCTATCCTCTTTGGTAATATAAAAAATCGATTTTAATATAAATTTTTAGAAAAGTTGTATGTTCCAAGAATGGAAATAGATAAAGATAATAATTTTAAAATATTAGTTATGAAAGCCACAGCATTTAGTAATTACAAGACTTTCATTTTAATTATCAAGTTAACAACAATCCAGAGATTAAGACGCTTCACTCTTCAAACTGCCATCTTTACTCAAACACACACACACAGACCTTAAAAGGCGGTCGCGCAATGTGCTAACGAAATTATAATCTGGACAATTTGTCGGCTAGTCCATAACAGTGATGCTTTTGCTTTCAAACTATTCTTTGTATCGTGATCAGATTCGTTTTTCTGCAGCAAGACAAAGTTTATGCCATAATGGCGGTCGACGAATGGGATAAGGCTCTTTTTTTCTTTAGAACATTAAGTGTTTTGTTTGCGTTATATCACCAGCAATTCAATCTTAGCATGCACAATGCTAAAGGCACGAACTTGAATCTCCAGTGATACAACATTAGCAGCTTCCCACCGATATGACAAGTTAATTTCAACTTTGTTTGTCAAGTTCTTGATGTTAGATTCCTTAAGTGTTTTTAAGAAATTTACAGAAAATGTCCAAGAGTGAAGAGATGAAAAACTAAAAAAAAAAATAAATAACCAAATAAAAACAAGAACGCCTTGTGACTAAATCAGTTAAGATGTTGGCGTAAAGTTTGGATGCATTAACTGCCTGAAGCGATTGAATTAAACTCGTGTTGACACCTGGAGTTACAATTGGCGACATTTACACTTAATAAGTAGCATAAAAAAATTGAGTTATTGATTAGATGATTCAATTGGTTCAATCGTTTTTTCTTTCTTTACAAGATAGATTAAAAAGGAGACAAATTCAGGCAGAAATATATCCGTGAGCTACTATCTATCTATCTATCTATGGGTGTTTGTGTATATGTAGTGCAAATAAAGCAACTAACACACAAAAAGAGTAAATGTTAATACATAGAGAGAATGCATAGAGAGATTACAATTAGATACAAACCGAGATAGAAAAACAGAAATGATCAGACTTTTATATATATATATATATATATATATATATATATATATATATATATATATATATATATATATATATAAAATGTTTGGTGTAATAAAACAAAGACAGAAATTCGGGCCCTTCCGAATTAATTGGTTCTTTGTAGCTCAGTTGGTCAGAGCGTATTGGATTTAATGATAGCTTCCTCTGCCCAGAGAGACGCAGGTTCGAAGATTTCTCGAACATTCATGTCAGTACACAAAAATAAATATACTGTTTCATAAATAAACGGAACTTCTGCTCAAATACGAGTATCCACTAAATTAACGTTTAAAAATATATATATATATATATATATATATATATATATATATATATATATATATATATATATATATATAAAATTAACGCAATGACAGAGGAGAAAATTTGACGAGTTTCGTTCCGAGAAAGAACTTATTCAGATTACTAACAGTTTTACTGATGTAATATGTCCTATATATAAAATAGGGAAGAAGAAAATCCAACAAAACGCTTGTTACAGATTATATTGAAATGTTAAAGATACAGAGATGATCAGTTTTTAAATTTAAATTTATCTGCTCATTCACCTTATGATTTATGCTTTGATTTTTATCGATAACTAGCAGTAGATCCCGTCGTTGCCCGGGGATGTAACAGTAAAAGATAGATCAAGTATCGACCATCATAAAGACTGAAAAATAAAATTGACAAAGATTATTGTTTAAGGTTGACGGACACGCATGTCTTAATTAGTTTTTTTTTTGTTTTTTTTGTTTTTTTTTACGAATTGGTCAAACCCAATCTCAAACAAAAACATTGTTTTCAATCGTTATGAGTCTACCGATTTAATTTTTATTATAAACAATTGTCTTGTAAATGGAATTTTTAAAGCATTCTGAATGTAAAATAAAAAAAAAAAACATGCAAGACAATAAAAACACGACCTGCTAAAAAAAAAGTAAAGTTTTGTTGAAATCGGTTGAAAAATGTAGAAATCCGATCCCACATATAAACGAACACACACCCACCCAAACAACCTGGGTTTTATAATAAGTATAACTCGATATGAGTTGTTCCCCTGTTTTCAAATTGATTTAGTGCAAAAACAATTGTGTTTTTCCAATTTTTGGCGCTGGCAGAACCACCGCAAAGGTAATTTTACGCAGTCCTGTGAAGTTTTGTTGAAATCGGTTGAAAAATGTAGAAAATCCGATCCAATATATAAACACACACACACACACACACACACACACACACACACACACACACACACACACACACACACAATCTGCGTTTTATAATAAGTAAAATTATCGCCCATCGTATCATGATGAAAGGAGATAAGATGTTTGATCTTTCTTATTGCAAATGTTTGTTTCTTCATGCCACCACAACAAAATGAAACCCTTTACAATTATCGGCTTTTACTTTAGAATATTTAAGATTTAGAACCCCAATAGTCTCATAATGACAAATACTTTTCAACCGCCCCCCCCCTTAATATCCTAATTATTTTCATATTTAACACACAAAAGAAAGCTGACAAAAGTCACAAAAACAAAAAAAGTTAACATAATAAAACACTTAGGTTACAAAGAGTGTCTACCAATTCAATAACGACTACAATTAAAAAAAAAGTTTATTGGAATTTAATGTAAAAACTGTATTATTTCATAAACAATAAGACATTTTTATCAACACAAAAATAAGAATATTAAACTGAAGCAAGAATTTGTAAAATAATGTGAAAAATGTTTCAAAAATACAGAGGTGAAACAAGTAGAAATTTAAAGAAAAGTTTATATGTACATGAAAAGAATATTTTACAAAACAATAGACTCAACGCTTTAGTCGTTCCTAATTCTTGGTCTGTATTGTTAAGTCGAAATCGTAATTTTGATTCAAAGAGATAATTTCTTCAAGGGAAGATGTATTGAAAGTGCTTTAATTTCAGAAGCAATTATGGCAAATTTATGTTGAAAATTATACAACATATATCCTACCCTCACAAAACTCCTGCTGATACAATTTCGGGTAATAATTTGGCTTAAAATTGATAGCGGTTAAATTTGGGATAATAATTTATGATAAAAACAAGAGCGAAACAATTTGTGATAAAATTAATAGTGATGCAATTTGGGATAATAATTTGTGATAAAAACAATAGCGATACAAATTGGAAAAAGTAATAACGATGCAATTTGGGATAATAATTTTGGATAAAATCAACAGTGATACAATTTAGCATAAAAGTAATAGCATAAAAGTAATAGCCATGCAATTTGGGATAATAAATTTGGCTAAAAACAATAGCGATGCAATTTGGGAAAGAATTTGGGCCAAAAACAACAGCGATACAATTTGGGATAAAAGTAACAACGATGAAATTTGGGATAATCATTTGGGATAAAAAGAAGAGCGATAAAATTTGCGATAATACTTTAGGATAAAAACAAAAGAAAGACAATTTGGAATAAAAGTAATAGCGATGTAATTTGGGATAAAAACATAGGGATACATTTTGGGAGAATAATATGGGCTAAAAACGATAGCAAAATAATTTAGATAAAATTAATAGCGATGCAATTTGGGATAAAAATAATAGTGATATAATTTGGAATATAAAGTAATAGTCATGCAATATGGGATAATAATTTGGGATAAAACAGTAGCGATGCAATTTGAGATAAAAACAAGAGCAATACAGTTTGGAATAAAAATACTAGCGATGCAATTTGGGATAATAATTTCGATGAAAACAATTGTGATACAATTTGGGATAATAATTTGAGCTAAAAACAATAGGAATATAATTTGTGATAAAATTAACAGCGATGCAATTTTGGAAAATAATTTGCTATAGAAACAATGGCGATACTGTTATATAGGATTAAAGTGTCGCTGCCAACACTTGAGTTTAAACAAAGAGGAAATTTGTTTTTGCGCTAATTTGCATTTAATGATGTAAAAATAAAATTGCAACTGGATACAGGATCTGATATCATAAATGATCTAATATAAATGAACAGACATGAAGAAACCAAGTTCATTGACTTCTGATAAAGTTGCGTATGGAGTCTCATGAAAGAGATTGAACTTTTTGGATGAATCCTGCTGTAACGTTTCTTTTGTTGGAAAACCAAAAAAAGTGGTGGTGTTTGTATTAAAGAATACTGCTAATTTGTTTGGAACTGACTGGATTGCATTATTTGATCTTTGGTGCCTTCTAATTAACTCTTTGCAACAAGATAAATATTGTCACGACTAGTACTAATACGGTAACTGAAAAATTAAGGAATAAACTAAAAAAGAGTTTTCCTGGGGTTTTCTCAGAAGGTCTAGGGACATGCACGAAAGCAAAAGCTAAGTTTGAGTTAAAAGAGAATGTAACACTGACATTTAAGCCAAAAATGAGTGTACCTTTTGCAGCATTAGATCCAATTAATAATGAACTGAACAGACTAGATATATTAGGTGTGATCTCAAAAATAGACTATTCCGAATGCCCATCACCAAAAGTTGAAGTTAAAAAAAAGAATAATAAAATCCACGTATGTGTTGATTTTTTTTAACGGGGTTAAATGAAAGTTTAAAACAATATAACTAACCGTTACCAAGTTCAGATGAAATTTTTGCCAAACTGAATGGAGGTAATTTTTTGTTCTAAATTGGACCTGTCAGACGCTTATCTACAAGTAGTAATGGACGAAGACTGCCCAAAACTATTAACAATTAACACTCACAGAGGGTTATAGAACTTCAACCGATTTCCTTTTAGTATAAAGCACATTCCAACAAATAATGGATACCATGCTTGCCAGTTTGGACTGTGCAAAAGTATATTTGGATGACGTACTTATTAAAAGTAAGACCTGAAAGCAACATACAGAAGATGTAAAAAAAGCATTTGAGAGAATCAAAGAATATGGTTTTAAGATTAATGAAGGAAAATGCAAATTGTTTATGTCCAGACTTAAATATCTAGGACAAATTAGCGATGAAAACGGTAGACAACCGAATTCTTCAAGAGCGAGCGCAATAAAAGATATGCCCGCTCCAACAAATGCAACAGAGTTACAGGGTTTGCTAATTACTATCATATATATATATATATATATATATATATATATATATATATATATATATATAAACATGCACAAATGAAGAGCACCTTGAATAACCTGATGAAGAAAGATGTGAAATGAAATTGGACAGATAAATGTCAAAGTGCTTTTGAAAAGATCAAGAAAGTTTTAACATTGGATTTGTCACTAGCTCATTTTGACTCTAAATTAAAGATTGTGGTTACATCAGATACAAGTGATTCGGTATTGGAGCAGTGATACTACACAAGTATGAGGATGGAACAACTAAACCAATAGCTCATGCTTCAAGATCAATTATTGCAGCTGAAAAAAGCTACAGCCAGATTGAAAAAGAAATATTGGCAATCATATTTGCTATTTAAAATTTTTATAAATTCATGGTAGAGAATTTATACTACAGACAGACTACCGCCTATTATTATCCATATGTGGATAAAAAAAAGGTGTTCACACACATAAAGCAAATAGACTAGCGCGCTGGGGAATTAACCTATTGAACTATAAATATAATAGAATTTCTACCATCCAAAAAATTAAGTCATGCAGACGGATTATCTAGAGTAATATCAAAATACGACGAACCACTTGAAGATACAATAATTACGGCGATAAGGACCGATAATGAAATTAATAACGTCTTATACAATAGTGTAAGAGAACTGCCGATAACATTAGATGAAATAAGAATTAAGTCGGAAAAAGACGACTTTATAATGAAAATGAAGAAGCAATTAAGATTTAGAGGAAAATATTACTGGAAATAATGAATTTTCACTATGTAATGATGTACTTATACACGAAGAAAGAATTGTGATACCAGCATCGCTGCAAAAAAAGTATGCTAAAGGAATTTCACATAGGAGCGGATCTCGGTCTTCCTCAATCCATAATTTGTGGTGCCACGGATCCTTTCTCAGCAACGTGACGATAAACAGCAGCAAAGATTGGATGACTCGACTGCCTTCGGTCTGAAAACGCAATCTGATATAGCCGTGCAGCATTGCGCGTATTACCATTCGCGCGTATTACCATTCGCGCGTATTACCATTCGCGCGTCTGTATATAAAAATCAAATCTACCTGCTCACAATATGAATATCCTGCCATTGTTAAACGGAACACTTCTCAGTTAACGCACTACTACATACGTTAAACGTTGAAGACAGACTAGCCACAAATATACACGAATGACAAATGTAACCTAGTCTACATGACAATATAGCGCTATTGACCGTAAACTTTCTTTAAAGTTAATAACTCAAAAAGGAAGGATTTGCAGATGTATGTTTATATAGACTTTTGTCCTTGTTTTGATGTGATTAACCCACCCTCAAAGTTTGTAAATTTATTTTTGATACACCCTGTATATATGTATAACAATCACCCTTTGAGAGATAGAGTGCGAGAGGGAGAGAGAAAGGCAGATATTAGTATTTTCATATCTATCTATCTATCTATCTATCTATCTATCTATCTATCTAATTACTGGCTACTGTGCTTTTTCGAGTCCACTCGGGTGGTTAGTCAAACCCTATCAGGCATATTTGCCCACTGAGCTCACCTGTTAGTTTATACAGCGGACATTAGTTACAGTTTCTGGGAGAGAGAGAGAGAAAGCATACTCTACCATGAACAACAAAGGAAGTACGTTCAAACCCTCGGTCACGATGACGTGTGACTTCGTGCTAGCGCAACCATTCATGAATTACGAAGAATTCTGTCTATCCAATTTCACCCGCAATCATGGGTCAACCATTTCCAAAGGTGTTGCACGCTGGGATCACCTTTCCAGGACAACAGAATTAAGATGTCACCTTGCTGACAAATCATGACACAGTTCAGCGAGAAATGCCCAACACGAAAATTGCAATCCTCTTTTCTTATGCTTATCATCAACATTTCCTTCCTTATGTGTGGCACAAATATTTTATTGCCTTTCTGAGTCGAATAAAAAAATCATAATAGACTGAAAATTTTTTTATATTTTTCTGGAATTTGAGGAAGAGGATTCGAAATGCAGAACAGAGAATTTCTCAACGGTTATTTAATTTTGTTTTGTTTTTTTCTTGTTAGTATGAATATTTTATATATCATCATTATATAGAATTTTGACAAAATTATTAATGATTTTGCTTGCTAAATGTGTCATGTAGAAATGAGTAAAAGTAGGATTGAGGGACGGTATCATTGCCATGTTGGCATAACGAACCTAAAAAGATACTTTAGTTCTTCAAGACAGAAGTTTACATAAAATTGTAATTTAATATTGCGAAGTGGGAACGAGGAAAGTTTTATACATTTTTAGTGTTATTTGTACATCTTTGATATCCTGATTAAGTTTCGACGTCTACTTAGACAAAGGGACATTATTATGTTTATGCGAATGCAGTATTTGAACGAATCTGTTAGAGGATTTAATGCTAAATTTATTTGGTGGGTAGGATCAGTTGATTTTAGATATGTGATATACGGATGTAGGAATTTGTGAAATTATGGTACGTAGAGCGGAATTCATTTAAGTTTTTTATGTTGTTATCGATAGGAAATATATTGCACGTGAAACAGTTATCGTCAAGGAATCAACGAGTCAAGTTCAAATTCTAGTCGAACTGTTGCAGTCACTTTAAAGTAATGCACCTGGGAAAAGAATGAATCGATCTCGTCTCTCTACAGTTGAAGGTTAAATAGTAGTGTAAACTGGGCTGTCTAACATTGGCTGACAGGAATTGTCTAGTTTTGTTGTCAAGAATAGTTTCATTCTGTATTTAAAACAGGCCTGTTTAAGCTAATAAATATTAGATTTATAACTTTTCCAAATAACAAATTTGTTATTAACTATTATTTTACAGGAAGAAGGTTGCAGCGTACAACGGCCGAAACATCGTAAATATGACAATAAAGACAACAGTCTGAACAATGTTAATAGCCTAAACAGCCTGTAGCCTATTTACGGTATTAAAACAATTGACGGCCACAATTTTAACAACATGAGATATGCAGATGACGCAGTGTTGATAGCAGATATTGAAAGAAAATTACAAGTACTTCTATAGAAAGTAGTGAAAGAAAACAAGAAGAAAGCACTAAACATCAATTGAATACATGGGACAGCCTAACATACAAATTACACAGAGATACCAAAAACAAAGCAGAAAAATTTAAATATTTGGGAAGTGTTTTAACAAAAGACAGAAAGTGTGACACTGAAATGCAACGACGCATTGTTATAGCGAATGGTGCCTTCCAAAAGTTAAGCAAAGTATTAAGAAACAGATAAAAATCGTTAGGAACAATGAAAGGAGTAGTCAGCTGTTATCTAATATCAGTCTTCCTATATGGCAGAGAATGCTGGAGAATTTCCTCACAGATGAAGAAGAGACTTGAAGAAACAGAAATGTGGTTCTTCGGGAGGATGCTGAGAGTAACATAGAATATGTGAGCAACGACGAAGTTTTAGAGAAAATGGAAACAAAAAGGAGACTTATACTTAACATCAGGAATGCACTTAACGAGGAAAATGTCTTGGAAAATGACAGATTGAAGGTAAGAGGAACAGAGAAAAAAAATAACCTACCTAAAGAGTTTTCAGAAATGGATGAAAGAACAAAGTGATAACAAAAAGAGAAAATTATTAAGAGCCACAACGGACTAGAAATTGTGGAGAGCCATGATCGCCTACGTCCTGAAAGGGCATGACACATGCAAGAAGTATAATAATAATTTCCACAACTTAAAGTTTCATGTAGTCACCTAGATAGTAATGTAATCTTCAGACGGTAAAAGTGACAAGATACTCAATTCCATATATATATATATATATAGTTGTATATTTAGGCAGCAATCCTTCCTTTATGCATGTTTCATTTCATATATTATATATATATATATATGTGTGTGTGTGTGTGTAAGTATACATTTTATAGATAGATATAGTAAGAGAGAACAAAAGAGAGATAGAGAGAAAGACAAAGAAAGAAAAATATACAAGAAACACGTACATGGAGTTATTGTGTAAAAGTTTAAATCATCCATTAACTACGTTTCTTTGATCTTTATCACCCGATCGAATATAAAGAATAAAATGTGTTGATTATGCATTTTAAGTAATTAAGATAACAGATAATGCAACCAAGCTGCTGATGGGGGCTCTCAAAAGAGACCTTATAGACAGTTTCAAAGGGGGGAAGTTCGTTACGAAAAATTTTTGAGATTCTAAAGGGAGTAATTTGAAGAGGAATTGCCTTAGGTAGGTTAATTTTTGCTACTATTAAATGGCTGGGGTATTATCAACTAGACCACGTATAAACCTAATTAACATTTTAAGTGTAAATGCATTCGTATAAACTGAATAATATAAAGTAGACATGTGTAATATTGATCTTATATTACTTTCTTTGCGAATCACTTTGATATGCTAACAAATTTACTGTTAAAACCATTCTCAGCTATGCTATGGGGTAAATAGCAGGATGGATTGGCCTCACTAGCCTTTTCTGGCAATCAGCAGAAGAGAAGGAAAACTCTCAATTCCAAGGTGTGGAGAAGGGGCCAGGAAACAACTCCACTATCTTTCTGAAGTGCAATTCACAGATAAATAAAAAAAAGGAAGGAATGGAAACGGCCATGAAGAAAATAAATTAGTTGCATTAAGAAAATTCAATTGATTACTATCAATCTATTACAACAACCCATAAAGCCACCAGTAATAACGTTTAACAAAGAAAATTAGCTTTGTTCATTCAAATTCTTACTTTATTTCTCTCTCTCTCTCTCTCTCTATATATATATATATATATATATATATATATATATATATATATATATATATATATATATATATATATGCACATGTATGTGTGTGCGTAAACGCATGAATATTCAAACAATAATAAATAAAAAAATTAATCATAAACATAGTTTCCTATAATTAACAGTACTTAAGATACCACAAAATCAGATAAAAAAAAAAGAAATAATAGCCAAGTGAAATCCTATATAAATATTTACTTCATTATTTAAGCATTGAAATTAATTATTCATGTAAAAAATGAAATAAAAGAAAGACTGGAAAGTTCAAAAATTAAAAAGGGCAGTCAATCTTGAAAAACCGGAATTCAAATATTGAAAGAAAACAGGAAAAAGAAAAAAGAAAGAAAAGATTAAGGATGACTTTAAAGTGACCTCTCCTCCAAAAAAAAAAGCACGAAAGAGACAAATAATCACGACATTGTGGCCGAGCAGTCTAAAATACACTTGTTCAGACGTTGGTTTTCCCTACAAATGGCATTCAAATTCGAACCCTGACGGCGGGTACAATTTCTTTATTAAGATCCTCGAATGCACAGGCCGATAGATGTAATTCATACTATTTTTAAAAAATCAGGATGTCTACTCAAATACGTGTAGAAATACGTACGCACATCCGCGTAGACAGGCGCATGGTCGCACGCGCACGAACAAACTTATGGACACATACACTACGTGCACCAATGATAAGTTCATATTAAAAAAATCGAGAAGTATATGCAGTCAATTACTGATAATCCCTGACGAGTGGACGAACAGGTCTGTCTACGAAACTCTGGAGTCAGGATGATGAAAGTAATGTCAATCAGCTAAACGACAAACCTTTTACTTATATTAATTATCTCTCGCTCTCTCTCTCTCTCTCTCTCTCTATATATATATATATATATATATATATATATATATATATATATATAGATAGATAGATAGATAGATAGAGAGAGAGAGAGAGAGTCCTCCTTAACTTGTATCTTTTTAAATTAAAATTTTCTGCAACTGACTTTTTAGAATCGAAATATGAGTACTGATAAAACTCCATAAGCGTTAAAGGCGTTCATAAAATTCTATAAAAAGTATGGTTTTCCAAGTAAAAAGAGCATTTATAATTGTTCTTCCTGAATGACTGTCGATATGTTCGCTGCATTGTCTGAGATTTAGTCTTATGTTCTCTTCAAGAAACAAATCGGAAAAATTCCTTTTGCTCATCATACGTTTCGCTGAAGTAGAACTATAATCGCCCAGACACAATGCGTACTTAGCAAAGAAAACAAAGCGTAACTTGTTTTTTTAAGTGTCCACTTCTCTATTCATATGACGTCTATGACAATAATTCTACTCCGAGTCGATTTTTGCACTAAAGCAGACAAATTCTCGGGTGAAAAAGTTGCTCATAACTTAATGGCTCTACATAAGTTGGATTTAAAACAAATCGTTCTTCTGTGAACTTTATTAGATGAAATGTTTCATCGTCGTACGTTGTTGATTCGGACTAATTTCCTCGCATGTTTTGTAATTCAAATCGGCATACTCATTTTGGTTGTTATGCTCACAACGCTTCGACCATAATACACTTCAGACTTCTTCAGGTGTCAATTGTTGTACTCGTTGACATTCTTGGAATTTTGAACCTAACCCTTTATTCCATCAACGTGATGGAGGGTAGATTGCTTTCATTCCACTTCTAATTCTTAAAGGAAGTAACTTATAACAGTCAATACTCACCAAATTTATTCGCCTTTGTGTCGCTTGTAGGTTTCTTCCATTGATGCAGAGTATGTGAATTTTCAGCCACCCACATTGAATTTTCATCTGCTGTAGTGTCGTATATAATTGCTGGAAACTAGATATGTTTAACCAACACTTTATTCCGCTCGATGATATCACTTGGATGAAACAGTGGTTTAATTTAATTCTCTGCTCTGGACGGTGAAATTACATGAGAGTCTTAATTCAAATAGTGGGATTTTTAAATTTCTTTTCTTAATTTGAGTGTCTCAGATCTTATTATTCATCTTTGCACAACGTCTGCTGCAGAGGTTATCATTTGTATTGAATTTTTCAGTTGTTTTATCATCCAGTTTTGTTATATATATTTATCTATTGTTATCTTTACTTCCTTTCATAGGGGTTAAAGGCCACTCTTTTATCTACATATATGATCAGTTATGATTGATTTCAAAGACCGTCACCCTAGAATACAGCCTTTTGTCTTTCCTAAAAACCTTACTTTTAGGAGGCGGTTGATATTGGTATTCTTTGCTACAACTGCATGAAATATTTCAGAACGGTTTGAATTGCTTTTAAATGTTGCTCTGATCTTTTACGAACCGTAGATCCTTTGAATCTTACCACGTGTGCAGTAGAAAAAGTATAGAAGATTTTTTTGTTGTTGTCCTATAGTTGGATGTTTTAATGTTGATCATCTGTTAATATGTGCCTGGAGCGCGACTTATTAGTTTGACCTGAAGTTGTAGGCAGTGAACGATGCTTTTTTGACGTTTTATAGATAGTGTGAATTGAACAGACCCCGCATTTACATCAAGGCCTACGGTCAGGATAAAAGACATGACATACGGTCATGGCAAAAATTAATACTCACTCCCTATAAAGATTAGAATAAATCAAAGATAATATCTGCAATACTGCCATAGCCACATTTGGCAAGAAGACCAGCAAATCGACAGACTGGTTTGAAGCGCACTTTGCAGAAATGGCACTCACCTTCGAAGAGAAGAGACACGCCCTAGTAATCTTACCACATTTAAACTTAAAGGTCCTCCGAACAGCCCGCACCAAAGTCTAACCCTAACTCCTGGCAATGTGCTAGCGATGACTGGCTGGCAATTCTGCTCTGAGACTGCAGTTGGCACATGCATCATTGGGGGGAGAGGGGGGTACAATAAAATGAAAGAGGCGCTATGTTCCACACAGAAGTTCACTATAGGGAGTATAGCAGATGGAACAAGGGTTAAAGCCCTACTCTGAGTTTTATGCCCGGGAAAACGTAGTTATCAAAAAATTATGAACGCCATTGAGTACCTATCGGTGTTAGGTGAGCTTGACAAAGAACCTGCCATTGAAGAAATCAAAAAGCAGCAGGAAAAAAATGGGTATATGTCGAAATTTTGAGGTGCAATAATGCGCTATCCTCAACACTGTGTCTCTGCTGGAAATAAATTTCCACAAGAAATGTGACACCAATATGGTCACCTTGTACAAAAACAGGAACTATTGCAACACCCAACATGATATTTCCCTCCTCGGCATCATCTGGAAGCTCTTCGCTCGAGTTACAATGAAGAGGCTTCAGGTTCTTGCGGATAGAAATTATTACATCGCCAACAGGTCGACCATCGACATAGTCTCCTACCTTAGGCAGCTTGAGAAAAGATAACGCAGCGCCTTTAAAAATCTTTCAAAGGCTTCTGGCCTTTGTCAACAATGGCGGACTTCACATGATTGGATGTCCACTCGAGCTCCTTAGGATCATCAGTTACTTCCACTAAGATGTGAAAGCACGGTACTCTTGATAAGTCAACATCGGTCGCTTTTGACATCGAAAACGCAGCTGTTTTACTTCACCTAAAACAAGGCTGTGTCTTCATTGCCATCCTATTTACGATCTTCATCTCTGTCCTGATAAGCTACGCGTTCGTATTTTCCTCAGAGTGCATCTTCCTTCACACAAGATCAGATGAAATGCTCTCCAAGTTGTTCAGATAAAGAACAAAGTTCAAATGAAATGGCTATGCAATTTTCTCTTTGCAGATGACAACACTTATTGCTCAACTCAGACGTAGACCTTCAGCTGCTCATGAACTTCTTCGGCTAGAGTTGATGTGACTTCGAACTTACCATCAGTCTCAAGAAAACACTGGTTAGGGGACAGGAGGTGGAGTGTCCACCCAGCATCAGAATCACATCACATACATAAGTCAATTTTTTAAAGTTTAGGATCAAAGTTAATTCAATCTCATATATATATATATATATATATATATATATATATATATATATATATATATATATATATATATATATAATTTATTCAAAACATCATCGCTTGATAAGACATTGTTGAAACAAAATGGCTATTTTTATATTTTACATAAATATATTTGCTTAAGAAAAGTAAAATTCCGTATACACCAATCTACAAATATATATATATATATTTATATATATATATAAGAGAATCTTATTGAACGTTTTTTGTTTCTATTTTAATAATAATTATCGCTCTTGTCTTATATTGAGCAATTTATTAGCAGAAATTCTGTTATATTTAATATACGTTACATTATATAATTTTTTTTTGGTTATATTTCATTAATATTCATAGGTAGCATTTTTATTTTCTTCTAAATATCTATCCTATCTATCATCTATCTATCTATCTCTCTCTCTCTCTCTCTCTCTCTCTCTGATATATATAAAATGGCACAGACTATTTTTGTAATAATTTCTAATGGATTTAATTTTTTTGAATTCCATTTCATTTCTTTTAACCTGTTTTAATGGATATATGTATTTGATTTTTTTTTCTGTGAATTGTAGGATCTTAATAAAGAAACTGTATCCGCCGGCAGTGTTTGAATCCGTGTGAACTTTGTAGGGGAAACCAACGTCAGATCCGGTGTTTTTAGTTGCTCAAACACAAGAGTCAGTAAGGTTCAATCTACTTTCTTTGAAGGACGCATGTTCGAATCCTGTCCACACACACACACACACACACACAATATAAATATATATATATATATATTTTTTTAAAAACAAAATTTGAATATGCATCGGTCGAAAATAAAGTCGTCGGACGTTTTCGGTCTATTTAAGACCATCTTCATACATTTTCATTTAAACATAATTAACATTATAACTAACAATTTTAACACAAAAGACGATGGACATATGAACCCAACTAATTTCAAACAGATAACTGAAATTTTATACAGATATATATATATATATATATATTTCCAAAAATTAAAATATCAAAAGTCGATTGAAAAATTTTTATAAAAGTTAAAGAAATCTCTTCCGTTGATGTTGGAATACGTAGTGAAACAATTGGTTCTTATATCTTCAACAAGCTTGAAAGTCCTTCCCGTTACAATGTAAATCCAAAAATGATTTCAAAAACGATGCAACAGTTCTAAAAAAAAATTATAAAAATTTTTCAATCGACTTTTTGATATTTTAATTTTTGGAAATCATCTTCGAATACGTCTTAACAACATCGCCCACGAGACGACTACGTGATCATATTTAAACAGAACGCTGATCTGTATAAAATTTCAGTTATCTGTTTGAATTAGTTGGGTTCTTATGTCCATCGTCTTTTGTGTTAAATTGTTATAAGTTATAATGTTAATTATGTTTAAATGAAAATGTCCATGAAGATGGTCTTAAATAGACCGAAACGTCCGACGTCGACTTTATTTTAACATTAATAATGCATATTCAGAATTTTGTTTTTTCTGTATTTTTCTTTCATACTGTCGGATTTATATCCATATATTTGCTTACATATATATATATATATGTAGACGTATAGATTCTCACGTAGTAAAGATTGTTTCTGGAATGCGAGTCAAGAAGTTGCAAAAGAAATGCGTGTGTGTACGCGTGTGTTTATTCAAGTGTGCTTGTATTTTTGTGCACGTCATTTCAACTTGAATGCGAACAAAGGCATGCGTCTGCGTTTGTTTGAGAAAATTCTATTTCTTTGTTTCCAAGTTTATCTTCTTAAAAATCTGCGCCTAAATATCTTTGTTCAAATTCAAAATCATTTATTTAAATTACTGAACAATGAAAACTACTGTTCTTCGAATGAATAAATGCACTACATTTCACGCCCCGTGTGTTCACACGATACTTTATGCACACGTACATCCACAATTAAATATGACGTCAATAAAGTGGACAAAATAATAGGTTGTGAAATTTTACTAAATTTTAGAAATTTACATTTGAAATTGATTCTATTTCACTGCAACAAGTTGTTTTAAAAAGCAAAAAAAAAAAAAAAATATATATTTCCAAAAATACTTTGAATTGAATTCAACAACGCAAAATGGTTCAGCATAAAGATGAAACATTTGCGCTGTTGTGTTGAACAAAAATTAAAAATAAAATACGGAATAGAAAAGATATCATTTTACGATACTGAATTAATAAAAGACATTATAACATAGAAATTGATTATTTAAGACAAAGTCTTGTGAAACTGTTTTATCCCTTGTTGAAATTAATTTAATCCTTGTTGATTCTAAACGAAAAGAATTCTAATCTTTTTGAATTAATCTCATTATTTGAAGATAAGACATTTTTTACAATCAAATTTGGAGATTTGACCAAAAAAGTCTTGCTTTTCATTCGTTTAAATTGTAGGAAATTAATGTCTGCTGTGACTGGCTTTCTAATTTATTCCACAAACATTCCACCAATATCTTACACGGAGTAAAGCTTCGAAACAAATAGTGACAAAGGATCAGATTCTTTTAATAAAGAATAAAAGAATTAATTTCATAGTGAACGTTTGTCCCTGATAATTATCATATGTCCTTAGCATATAAACATATTGTTTCATAAATGTTCCTCCTAAACTTCCATCACCCACTCAAAAAAGCGACATTACCTTCTGGACAACATAATATAGCTTGATCTTTCAAAAATCAAATTCCCAAATATAGAAACAAAGAATCTATGACAAAAACTTTAACGCCTGCATCTTTTATTTGTTATTTATAAAAACAAAAAAAAAATGAAATGAAGTTGGGAAAAGAGATTTTAGTTTCAAAAAGTAAATTTTTTAGTAAATCAAAAGGTTAATTTTGATAATCCTTTTAGGGATAAAATGGTGAAATATATCCCCAAAGGCTGAAATGTTAATTCCTTTTTCTTTTTTTCTCTTTAATTTAATTCAGAATTATTTTATTATCTGAATGAAACTGAAACTGAAACATTGATCCCTATAACTTTAAATACTTCTTTCTTTCTTTCTTTCTTTCTTTCTTTTTTTCTTTTTTTCTTTCTTTTTTTCTTTTCGAGTATTTTTGAAACGGTTACAATCGTTTCATGTTTCTGCGTTCTCAACTAGTTAGCACGATTGATGTCATCATCTCGAACATACATACAAGGCGTCTAGTTCAATTTATATCAGATATTATTAATTGGTTACGAGCATATTGTGGATTAACTGCGAATATTTATTCTGTAAGACAATTCTGTATTTTATGGTAAATAAATAGCAGAGATAATTAAATTAGTTTCGTTTGGTTAAAAGAATTATTCGGAATTAAAATTGAATATTGGAGTCGACACTTGCACCTAAATTCTGCCACCATAAGGACCCAGTTTTGTACGTAAGATTATTTTTCATTTTTTCTTTTTATTTATATTTTATTTCATTCGCTGGCTGGTTATGATTTCACAGGATATTAAATAAATACGTCAATACCTTCATTCACTTTATTGGCTATATTTAGAGTGAAACAGCTAATTAGATCGGAAGAAGGAATGAAATTAACGCAGATTTTTATCTTACTGCTTAGTACCGTTAACATTGGCGTAGATCAGAATATGATTTCTTACTAATTTCCTACTAATACCCACTAAATTTAATCCTAGCATACTCCAAATTCGCAACAAATAAGCTATAGAATTAGCAAATAAAACATTTGGTTAATCACTGAAATTTTTAAAAAAAATGACCTAAAATGAGGTTCCGTAAATGTAAATTTTAAGTCTGCATTGAAAAAATGATTATCAAAGTAATACGAGAGAATCTGTAATATAAATCACAGATTATCCTTAGATCTGGTAGCCATTCTTTCTGAAAGCAGAAAAAAATGGTTTATGGGCCTATATTTCATTTGTTTGGGACTATCAAAATCATTAATTAATACAACAGACCGGCACACAGTATATATATTCTATTTATAATGTAATGGAATTCTTAAAGAGTAATCCATTGATAATCAAGAAAAGAGTTGTCGTTGGATAACCAGATAAAAATTACTGATAGAATTGAGTTATTTATAATATAAATACATACATAATTTTTTTATTGAAAGAAGAATTGTGAAACATTTTATAATAGGACATTAAAATATTAAAAACATATAATCTAGTGTTCATTTTGTTATGAACACATGCTATTTTAAGTAAAGTTTTAAAGTTTAAGCCTTTAGAAGTTGCTGATTGAAATCATTCGATGCCGTGGGAAGAGAAGTATCTTCATTCACTCAGAAACCTAAAAGATAACATCGCATTTTCGACAAGAAAAAGAGAACTTTATTTGGTTACAGTCTTAAAATAAGGAAGATGAAAGATACGAATAACTTTATCAACATACACCGTTTGGCAGTAAAAGAAAGAATATATTTAGTTGATGTAGTTACTCTTCCATTTTGACAACAAAGTAACAGTTGTAATATCTAGTAATCACAAGTGAGTATTTGAATCGATGAAATGTACACGATAATAGTCTCAAAGAAATATTTGAAAACTATATGACATCTTTGTCATTCTGATTCGGAGAGTATTTTTCTGGCCAATGATTATTTTTTATTTCGTCTGAGTTGAAACTCCAAAATTCAACGTAAACAGCTCTTTTTTCTGTCTATGATATCTAAAAATTCTTCATCTAATTGTTTTCTTCATTTATCTTGATTCCCGACCACTAGCAATCCGTTTTAATGATTTTAAGCGGACTTCATCCGACTAAAATTACAATTCATATTTATAATTTGTTATGTATTTCCATTATAAATACAATCATTGAATTCTTTCAATAATGCATACGTCAAGAAGTCCTTTTCGTCCTGAGATTGAATGCATATTTGTAGTAAAATCATTTACATTAGTTTCCCATTATATAATAGTCTTAATCTATCAGTAATATTTAATTAATCGTTCGTCATTGACATTCCTTAATAATTATGAATGTATCTCTGTGTAAAATCATTTAGTGTGTATTTGTCTTTTATTATAGCCATTTAGTGACAGTAAGGTTTGCATTAATTTCTGACCAATAGGGTCCGCGCAAGCGTCTCTGTATCCCTTCTCCCGAAGCTTTGATACGGGGATCCTCTCCCTACTACATGTCAATTTCAAAGTTTCCCAACCTGGAGGCCACAATCCCTCGAAGGAAAATTGGGATGGGGTGCAGGCCAGTGTTTTCTTAAATTGCCAAAAATCAGAGAATTATTCACAGTTGAAATAAAAATTTTAGTACATATTCATTAATTAATTACTTTTATAAGGAATAGTTTTTTTTAGTTAAAAAAATCTGAGTAAATGATATTCTTTTTGTAATAATCACTAATATTTTAATGATCAAATTTTAATCGAAAACAAATGTCACAAAGTAACAAAATTTTACATTTCCATAAAGATTAATTGCCGACTCATCTCCGATGAAAAAATGTTTTACCAAGATGAAAAAACATCCCGACAAACTGAATTTTCTTTAAAAAACACTAAAAAACGTTTCTAAATCATGACATGACTTGATGTATTGATTGTTTTGCCGATTGTTTGACGGAAAAATTAGGAATAATTAGATGTTTTAGGGTTAGTGGTATGCTAGGGGTAGAACTTTTCCGTAAACGTTTGACGACTGAGATAATCCGCAATTTATATTGCTACTTGGTTTAGTGTCTCTTACCAGCGTCTCTTTCACTTGTTCCTGTCATTTGCGCCAAAAAACTCAAAAATATCTTTCTTCTAATACGATTCATATCTAAATAAATGCATTTGTACATTTTCAGTGAGATGTTTTAACAGTTCAACTCATGTACCTACCTTTGCCCCACTCTCCCTGTGTCGCACGGGGAAAGAGACAGAGAAAATGATGGAGATAGTGAAAACATTGAATTTCGTTTTTTCTTGGTTAAAAAAAATTCAAAAATTGGAGTTACTAAAACTACTGCAATTTTCATAGCTGTATTCATATAAAATGAAAATGTTATTGTAATTCAATTATGTACAAAAATAGATCATACCATCTTATGTAAACAATTCAACTAGAAAATTTCAAAATACATACAATACAATGTATAAATACAAATCCGCTACAATTCTGGTTGAACTGGTGCTACTCTCTTCAGCAACGCGAACCAACCATGTTATTCCTTGAGTTTCTGGTTCCTTCAAAAGTCTGTTCCATCTCTTTCACTTCCAGTAGCCCCTTGCGCCTTCGTGGTGTTATCGCTTTGCAAGGGTGAATTACTCAAAAAATCTTATAACCTCTTCGGATAGGCCATGTCTTAAACCCTTACCATTTGTGGTAGTTTCTTTACATTTTCATTAATCCTTCCTTTTTTTTCTCCTCTCGATTTTAGTTGATTAATTTATTTCTACATTTTCAATTTATATCTCTTCGTTTTTATGTATCCATATTTATCCTTTCAGTTTTAGTGTTGACTTTGAGTTACTTCCCTTTCTTACTCATATTTTCGTTTGTTTTCCATCTTTGAAATTTCTTTCATTAAAATTGACAATTTTTCTTATTCCACTAAACTTGGAATTTATTCTTGATCTCTATGACATTTTCTTTGGTATTATAATGACATTTTCTTCGATATTATAATGGCATATTTTTTTTATACTGGCATAAAATAGTTTTATTATTGATATTATATTTATAATAGTGGATATTATAATGGCATATTTTTTATACTGGCATAAAATAGTTTTATTATTGATATTATATTTATAATAGTGGATATTATAATGGCATATTTTTTATAATGACATAAAATAGTTTTCTTTCTCTTGATTTTAAAGTCAAATTTGGTTCTGTAAGTTACCATTCTATGACAACATCTCATAAAATTTGTTTATGACTTTTATATGTTTAATGATATTAACTTTATCATCAACTATGTAATCAATTTCATTTTTATTTCCCTAGCTTGGTTTTTAAAACTACATTTAATTTTTCGATTTAGAAAAATTGAATTCATAATTATTATTTTATATATCACTTAAAAGTTAACTCAAAATTTCCCTTTGCCTTTCCTCTTTTTAAATTTACCAACGACTTATGGAAAATCTATTGCAGGAATGTAATGGACTTCCCCTCTGTCTTTCCTTGTCCCTACAAATGTGGGGGAGGAGGAGGTATAATGGATAGTGGTTCGGAATGAGAAATCGAAGACCCAAGTTTGAATTTCAGTTGAGTTCTTTACATTTACTTACGCGCAAATAATCTTGAGAAATTGTGGATCCATCTTTTTTTTCCTCCAAGCTATTGGTTAATTATTAGGACTTTTAACTGTAAAAATCATTGTTGTCTTAAAAACATTTCTGATTCAAACCCAAAAAAAGGAATCATTCTTACAGTCCAGAATATGTTTCAACTTTAAATAACCCACAAAGGTTGATAAGCCGTAAAAACAGATTAATCTTTGTTCCTATTTTTTGTTTGATGTCAAACAATGGTGTAGTTTTCTCCACATCTCTAACTATACTGATAACGTCTTAAAACACTTCAATTTCCTACTTTTAGAGATTTGGACTAATCTATTTAGTATACAAATTATTCTGTTTGATTTACTCTCGAAATTTATAACGTTGTACATACTGTGAGTGTTGACTAATAATTCTAGTATTAACTGAATTAATTCCTTTTCTCCTATCATAAAATATTTATGGTTAACTGTATTCATTTTAATGTATTATCTCCTTTTCAGTAAGTATCGTTAATATCTACCACATGGCAAGCGATGTTCAGTTCTATTTGATCCAGTTTGCGATTTCCAGCTATGTGCATAATTTCGAGGCTCAAATTATGGGATGCTAAGGAAGAAAGGAACAAGATCACATTGTAGGGAGCAAGTGAGAATCGAACTCAGTAATGGTTTGCAAGAGTAGCGTACTAACCCTTGCATCACGGTGAAGCAAGCAAGCGTTTATCATAAGAATACCATGTTAGTGGTGGTGAGCATGTACTTTGATGTACTGTGTACCTTCAGGACGTAGGCTATCATGGTCCTCCACATCTTCCTGTCCCTTCTAGCTCTTAATAAGTTTTGTCTTTTTGCTATTTCTCATAAAACATGTTCTGTCATCCATTTGCCCATGTTAAGCGCCGCTTTTCTCTGTCCCTTTTTCCCTCGATCTGTCATGTGAGTATCAGATTTTCTAAGCCCTCTTTCCTCGTTACGCGCTAAAGAACTTTCAAATACCTCTTTTTGATGTTAATTATAAGTTTCCTTTTTGTTCCCATTCTATCCAAAACTTCTTTGTTACTCACATATTCGATCCATGATATTCCCAGCATCTTTATGTAGAACCAGATTTTTATTGCATCAAGTCTCTTCCTCATCTTTGAGGAGATTATTCAGCATTAGTTGCCATACAGGAGGACAGATATCACATAACAGTTCAGTACTCTTTTCTTTGTTTCCACCGAAACTTTTCTGTCTGTCAATACTCTGCCAACTTTTGGAATTCATCATTGGCCATCACAATACGTCTGGAGCATGTTGATAAGGTGATGAAGAAGAAGCGCGAAATACAAAGATATTTACATCTCTCTTAAGGCACACGTTTATTGATATAACTTTTATATAATTTAGCTTTGGGAATTATGTGGTTGTCGTGTTTAGTGGAGAACTGAAAATTCTCCCTTTGATTGCTTTTATTTCATACGCGTTTCGAGTTTCGAACTTTGCTCGTAAAAGAAAGAGATTACGGCATTTAAAGATTCGTTTGAAATGGCGTTAAGAAGATTGAAAAACTTTCTGAATGTTTTCAGAGAATTAAAAATAAAAATAAAAGCAAGATTTAATCTCATTTCACACTTTCAGAAGGGGACAATAATTTTAAATTTATATTTCATAAACACTTATTATCTTAATTGGTTTGTTTATTAATGGTTCTTACTTATTAATGAAAAACCTTACGGATATATTTGAATTTATAGATATTTACATCAAAATTTATCATCTGAGAAACCGCTAACACTTATTAAATATCAAAATGGCTTGGCTCAAAATGTAGCGTCTGTTTATTTTTTTTTTGTAAAGAGTTATGGACAGAAAAAGTAAAGAAAAATTTCCAGTATTTATTATATCACTAGATTCATGAATGCTTATACTCACACCAGTTAACTGACGGTTGTCGATTGAGACAGAGTGACAAGAAGTCCTGGAAATTTTCAAAATATTCTTCAGTATTAATGATGATTTCAGTTAAAGTTATTTATCCAACCCTTTTATTAGCAATTACAAATGACCACTGTCAAAACAATTCTAGAATAAAAGAACGAGATTTTGGACAAAAACAATTCTGATCAGTCAGGAAATTCTCCAGTGACCCGAATAAATGAAAATTTGAAAGTGTTAAATACTGTCAAGATGGAGGCTGAGGTGAGTTGTCCAGACATCTTAACGATTTTAACAGAGTTTGTTTTCATATCATCGTAATTTTAAAAAGTTACATACGTTCTTCTGTGCAGATCTGAATATTTTCCTCGTAAATATCCATTTTTCAATCGTTCTCAACAATAAATATCAACAGTGATTTCCTTGCCTTATGTAAGAGATCGTACTAAACAAAATCTACACTATCTTACCAATTACAATTAGATAGATAGATAGATAGATAGATAGATAGATAGATAGATAGATAGATAGATAGATAGATAGATAGACGGACAGAGACGGAATTTGGAAGAAAATCAAAATCCGGGGAGAAAAATACTGACAAAAAGTAATAAATAGGTAGAGTGATTTACAGATGAGAAAAGAAAAAAGAAAGAAAGAAAAGTTGAACAAAATAAATAGAGAGAGAAAGAAAATTCTTTGAAGACGAATAAAAGAAAATGAGTGGAACAGTCCTTGAAAGTTTTAAATAAAGAATAAAAATAATGAAGTAGAAAGAAAAATACTTAAAAAATTTTGCTTCTTAAAATCAGATTTACACAAGTGAGAGAAGGAAAGAAATAGGAGGAGAGGGGAACTTGAAAAAGACAAAGGGAAAAGAAGAGACCTTTTTCAGAAAGAGAGAGGGAAGGAGAAGAGGGAGATTGGGAAGTGGAAAAGAAGTGAGAAAGAAAGCAACAGAAAAGATCTTAAAGTGTAGGATGTAAAAGAAAAAAAATGATTAATAAAGAAGGACAAGAAAAAAAGGATAAAAGAAAAGAAAAGGAAGTAAAGAAAAAAAAAAGAAAATCGAAAAGGATTGGAAGATTAGGAAAGCAAGAAAAAGAAAAAAAGAAATTCAGAGGAATAAGATAAAAGAAGAAAAAGTAAGAAAGAAAAAGAAAATTAGAAAAAAAGCAAATGAAGATAATAAAGAAATAAAGATAAGGAATGAAAGAAAAGAAATGAAAAGAGAATGAATAAAGAAAATAAAAGTTTGAAAGAGTGAAGAGGCGAGAAGAATTGGAAGAAAACCGTAAATGTGTTTCAGAAAGAAAGAGTGAGAAATAAAAATGGAATTTTCAAGCAATAGAAAATTTGCCCTCAAAGGGGATTTCAATCCGCCAATGTACTTAAGTAAATTTCATATCTCATCAGAGTGCAATAAATTGAAGGACAAGATGTGGCGAAAATATACACTTGTTATATCTCAATATATAGGAAAATAGAATATATATATATATATATATATATATATATATATATATATATATATATATATATATATATATATATATATATATAAATTAATATCAATATTTATTTATCGGTCATAACCTAATCTCTTCTTACTAATAAAATACAATGCTGTTATTTATGTAACGGAGGACGATATTCAGTTTCAATACAAGAAAATGACCTCTCTCAACAACATACCAATGGAACATATTATTATTTAGTAGTGGAGATCAGGCTGCTAATACTTTGAGTTTTATTTATTTTTACTGTTAATGTTTTAAAAAAGCAGAATTCTTTCTTACATGATAAGTGTATGGATAAACATTCTAGATTACTCATCCAGATGATATAAAGACAATTAATAAAAATTCAATCTTGCTGTGGACAATACAATACTTATGTGGCTAGAGTCTGTTTCATGTTTCAGCGCAATCCTTACGCCATGAAAATTGCGTTGACGCATGAAACTGGCTTGCTGCTGACCTCAGTATCCATTTTTATATTTACATACGCTCTATCTGTATTACTGGGCACTTTTACCTATAAATATAGCAAACCTTAAAACAATATTTTTCATATATATGTGTGTGTATGTGCACATACATATATATTTATATATATGAGTATGCGTGTGCATACATACATATATATATATATATATATATATATATATATATATATATATATATAAACAATGAAAATATTTAAAAATTTTAAAGTTGTAATTTTGAAATTGTAATTAAAATTGTAGTTAAATTGAATGAATTCTAACCTAAATTTCTTTTAAATAATACTACACGCACTAAAAAGAATCCAAAAAAAACACGTATAGTAAAATAAAATTAATATGAAATGCCATAAGATGTAAGCTTTTGAATGACCCATGTCCTTTGTACTTACATGAGAAACATTATATTACTAGGTTTATATATAAAATAAAAGTTTACTAAATCAGTGAAATTAAGTAACCATTTTTGCCGTCATAGTCATAAATTAAAAAAAAAAAAAAAAAAAATGTAACCTCATATACATACTTAACTTGATGTTAAAATAATCCTACATAATATAATGGATTCTAATACATTTAACTGTTCTTAAAAAGATATAGTATAATAAAAATTAAAAAGGAGAATATTTCAAATCGTAGTTAAATAAAAAGTATTATGATAAAAAAAACCCCGAAAATCTTTAAATTTATAAAAGGAAAAAAAAAACGTTGAAATTTTTTTACCGTTAACAATAATTTTTTTTTTTTTTTTTTAAACCAGACGACATCCATTCAACTGATGTCAGGTTTCATTGTAAAATACATCCCTTACCAAATTGTAGCTAATAACTGATACAATGATACTGACATAAGGAAAATCTAGACATCCCTTGTTCAATTTAAGTAGAATATTCTGTAACAATGAAAACGTGATTTTAGCTGTGTTTTTAAAACCCGGTAATTTTTGAAAGTTACTCCAAAATTCGCTTGAAGATGAAATGGAACTAATGCTTTTAATTTAATTGCAAAAATTAAATTCAGGGTTTTAGCTTCTATTTTTTGAAACATGGTTGGAACTGTGTAGCGAAAAAAAAATATTTTAAATCAATTAATTTATAATATTAATGCTCTGTAAATTTACATTGAGCACTATTTTGTAAAAATAAAAATATCTATAAGAACACCGGATTTTATACCTTACTGTTCTTTCTTTTTTTATTTATATATATATATATATATATATATATATATATATATATATATATAATGAGTGTTTGTGTGTATGCTTGCACGCAAAATGTGATGAAAACGTTCATGATCCACTTTCCAAAATCTGAACATTTTGGTGAAAATCTTATTGGGCGGGCTAAGAACTTTACACTACCACCCAACACACACTCAAAAACGCGCCCCCCCCACGCCCCCCCACGCACACACAGAACGGTGCAGAGGATTCGGAAAGAGTTAGATGAGTCTAATGGTGATTTTGAAGGTAAGACTGCTCGAAAACTCACTCTGATCGTTCTAATGAGAAAACAAATCCCGAATTTGTTGGCAACGGCCTCAGATTCTACTCTGAGGCCTACATCAAGTGTCTTAAGGAGGTAGTGCTAGTGTTTGCCTCTGTGTGTATGCGCGCCTATGTCTGAGTGCAATGCTGAAGAAACCGTTTTTCTTTTTTATATTCTCTTTCTCTCACGCTAATTATCTAAATTAGTGAGTATCTATCTATCTATCTATCTATCTATCTATCTATCTATCTATCAAGTGACAAAAACTGTTTCAAGTGTCCTCTTTATTATATAAAAATCCATCTTTGAAATGAAAATATGTCAACATTTTCAGTAACATTACATTATGAACAAATATCCATAGTAGTAAAGAATGAAAATGTAAATGGCGGCCCAAAAATTGCTTTTCATAGGCTTTTTACTGTACAAATTTAAACATGGAAAAAAAGTAGGAAATGTCGCCAATAGAACAAGTGCAACAAATTGTCTTTGATTCAATTTAAGGGAGAAATAGAGAATGAAAACAAATCACAAAGAGGAAAATCTGTCAAAGACAGGGTAGGAATCAGTGACAAAAAAAAGAGCGACAAAACGAAAGAAAATGTTGAACATAAAATAATGGATTAATGATTAATAATAAGATTAGTAAAAAAAACATGAGCCAGTAAGAGAGACAAAAATGAACGAGAAAAATAGGATGGAAGGGAGAAAACCATTATGCTTCCCCCCCCTAATCAAATCCCTGACAGACCAAGATATAGAAATTTAATATTTTCCTAACAAAAAACATGACATGAAAAGACTCTAACACCCACACGAAACCAAATTCAATTGAGCTACAAATAGAATAAAAGGAAACGTAGTGGGCAAAACTAGTTGTCAATTTACTCCACATCACTACACGCCTTCCACTAGCAAGTGAGGACCGAATTTAGTAGTAGTAGTAGTATTAGTAGTAGTAGTAATAATAATAATAATAATAATAATAATAATAATAATAATAATACTATCATCTCTGTAAACATTACGAATATTACACTTCAGTTTATGCTTAGACAAAAATAAGTCCCAAACTTCGCAACAATGACAGTCTTAAAAAAATGTACAATTCTTACAAGAGATAGCTATTAATCGACGCTGGCCGCAGAGAGACGCCATGCCGTTCTTCACCAGAGCGATTCCTGGTCATATCGCACATCTCCAGTGGTGAGACGTTGCCCTAATACTTAACCATGTTTGTACGAAGCAGACAGAGTTCCGTGTTGACCAACGTCAGACGCTTATCCGGCCGGAAGTCAGTATCCGGTCTCTGCCGCCAAGTAGTGATATATTGTTAAATGTACCATATCTCAAAAGCGGGTATTTGTCATAAACAGTGAGAAGCGATAATCATTTTAGAAGAGCTTGCGGAACATGCTTCTGCGTATGCGAATATAGTTGTTGGTGGAAGAAAAATTATGAAAATCTGAATAAAATGAATTTCAAACACTTTCGTTTCATGAAGTGGCTCATTTCTTCACTGGACATTAACGCTTGTTACCATTAAATTTGATGCAGTTCATGTTCAACATATGTTTTTATAAACATTGTACACATTCTGTAATTATAACTTTCAATTATAACATAATGTTTCTTGAAGTCTGAGGAACCTGGTTAATACCGTCCTTAATTTATATACAGGTTAGGTTATAGTTTATAAGTGTTATTAAGTTTAAATGACGCCCGAAAAGAAGATATACCGTCAAGATGGTACATTTTTTATCCAGATCAAAAACGACATTGTACTTCAGATTATTGCGATTATATTTTCTTTCCTTGTATATATTAAAATATAATGAACATTACCACACCACACACATATATATATAATATAGGAAAAATATATATATATATATATATATATATATATATATATATATATATATATATAGAGAGAGAGAGAGAGAGAGAATACAAGCATATTGCTATACAAATTTTATTGTAACTTCTAAACAAGAAAAGCGTCATCAGTGAGGAACCGTTTTCCGGACAAATGTCGTTTAAAGTGTCCAAATAGATGATAATCTGAAGAATTCAAGTCAAGTGGATGAGGTAAACCTACCGAATCATATCACTTAGAAGAAGGAAGAAAAGTTTAAAGATCCATTTTGGTTAGAATTTATTTCGTGAATATTCCAATATATTCATCTCTTTAGACCAAAAATTCTTAATAAATGGAGACAATTTCTCTGAACTGATATTCTAGATTAACAGGAGGAAGGGAAAGCAAGATACATCATCTATAATTCCAAATTAACATCTTTAGTGTTATTATCTATACATCAATCTACTTATATTTTTTATTTTATCTTTTATTAGTCTTTACTTAAAATCCCTTTAGTTTACTTATTTTAAATCATTTATACTTGATATTATTATTATTTTTATTATTTTTTAAGGTCTTCTTTATTAGACTAACTAATTTGAAGTTATGTTGATTTGTCCTGCATAAATAAACAGGCTATATCAGTCAATTTGCTGTATTTGCCATGTACAAATCTCCATACTTCTTGGCCAGATCATTCTATTTTAGTTTTACTACTATCTCTTCATTTTTTCCCTTCTTTTACACGCACACATACTCTCTCTCTCCCTCTCTCCCCCCTTTCCCCCCCATTCCCCCTCTCCCCTCCCCTTTCCCCCCTCTCTGCCCCCCCTCTCTCTCTATTTCACGTTTTTAAAAATATCTTTATAAACTGTTATTTTTTTTCTTCATCTCCCCCCCCTTTCTTTGCTTTTCTCTTGCTTTCTCTTCTTCCTGTTAATCTAGTACATCCAGTCCGGGCGAATTATCGCTATTTATTAAGAACTTTCGGCTTGAAGAAATGAATATATAGAAATATTCACAAAATAAATTATACCTGGAAATGGATCTTTAAGGTTTTCATCCTAATATATATATATATATATATATATATATATATATATATATATATATATATATATATATATATATCATGAAGATTACGTTCAAGCATAATACAGACTGTCACCGGTTGACGTTGACCTCAGTGTCCACTTTTCTATTTACATATTTTCTATCTCTGATGCTGAGCGCTTTTATCCAGAAAGATAGCATAGCCTACAACTATATTGTATGTGTGTGTGTGTGTGTGTGTGTGTGTGTGTGTGTGTGTGTGTGTATTTGGTTCGTCTATTCAATTTTTTCTTCTATTTTCTAATTTTTGAATATGATGCTGTACATTAGAATTGAAATAGTGAATAAACTGTCCAAAATTTATGTTTTAATCTGTTCACACACACACACACACATATATATACAACCCCTGAAGGTAGTTTCTGCAGGGCCTAAAATTTTCAAAACTATTTGTGAGTTTAAATTTTCGTCCTTTAATTCCCCAAATTGTTTTGAAAGAGCTGTTTGGTTTAAGTTTAAGGTTAGAGAATGAGTTCTTAGAGGTATAAAATCTTTGTTTCCACTCCCCGACGGAAATTCCAATGTAAACTTTTTTATTTTCCATATTTCATTTGGTTAAAGATTAAATATAAGGTTTCGGAATTCCCTCTATGTTACCCAGATCGATATACATCTGAGAGAGGCCATAACGACCGAAACATTGTGATAAAATCACCGGAGACAAGGACAATAGTCCGAATATAAATAGTGTAAGTAATCACTGGAAGGAGACCTTTTTTTTTTGAAAGCGTTAAAAATGACCGATTTTAGCACCATTTTAGCCATCTGACTTCACGATGCAATTCTCGTTATTAAAATTCTTTCAAAAATAAAATATACTTTTCTGAAACTTTAAATGAGGAATATTAGCTGATTTAAAGTTTATTTAAACTGATTTGAAACAAATATTACTTACTATAAATTCAAAATATCGCAGAAATGCATTTTTAACACGGCGGAGGCTGTTTATTTAAGGTGTCATGTTGTCTATTCTTTTTTCTATTGGAAATATATCTGTAAAAGTTACTTGAATATAACGAGAGCGCTTTTTTATGTAATTGATAACTGCCCATTAATCTTAAAATTTATGAAAATATTCTCCGCAATCTAATGTTATATTGACTTTAATATACTTTGGTTTTTAAATTTACTTTCGTTATCATTTTCTGATGTCATGTATGGACATCCACATTTACAAAATCGGCACGTTTATAGACACACAAAAAAAATCAAAATAGTGCTCATAATATATCTTATCCATAAAAGCCATTATATATATATATATATATATATATATATATATATATATATATATATATATATATATAGAGAGAGAGAGAGAGAGAGAGAGAAAAAAAACAGTAAACTCACTTTGCAAAATTTGACCAAATGATAAACATCATAATTTTTGGGAAGGGCTTCTTACTAGGAAGAACGTGATTTGAGATTTTTTTTTCAGCACTCTCTTGTATGCGTGATAATGTGTGTCTGTCTGTGTGTCTGTCTGTGTGTGCCTATGTCTGTGTGCCTGTTTAATCGCCTGATACATGTTTACTTTTTCTGCGCCGATTTGTGTCCATATTCGAGGACATATTATTTTTTTTATATCAGTAAGCCCCAACTTGAAGCAACATGCTGGAAATTTGCAATATTATCTTTTATTTATTCTGCTTCTACTAATAGGATTGGATAACTTTTGCCACTAATGGCCCTTTCCCTTTATTCGTCCTTGGTCATCAAATGTTAGTCAATTTCTGTTTTGTTATTTACCTTAAGATGGCAATAACATTATTAATATTATTTCCTTGGATTTCTGTTGTGTACACATTTCCTTTCGGGTCCCAACCAGAGACCTAAGGTCAGAAATGACTTCATGTCATTTCCATTGATCATTTTTATAAAACAAAAACGAAACTAAGATCACACATTTGACATAGATAAAGCCCTTCGTAATAATAATAATAATAATTCTTATTCTTATTGTTGTTGTCTTTTCTTCTGATGGTTTTCTCTGGAGACTGAGTGACAGCTGGTTATTTCAAATTCCCATCGCCTTCTCCACTGTTTTCATTATTCATATATTTATCTGTTGCCACCAAATATCTGATTTTTATCGACAGATATCGATTATATCATCGCTGAAATAAACGCTGTCGTTGTTTGGATAGTTTCAATCCTTCGAGTTTTCAACTCATCAGCTCTTATCTTCTTTTTTTTCTTTTAACAATGCTGCAAGTACGCCAACTATTAATGGCACATGCCGATTGTTTTTTGTTTTTTTTTTCAATTTTTCGCTTTGTTTCATCTTTATTCTGCACAGAGAAGTCTGTCAGTTTCTCTGTTTCTTATTTATAATTGCCAGAGATTTTGACTTTGTCGTTTGGATTAGCTGATCGGCTTGCATCTCAAAGTCGGTGAGTGTTTTATTCTTTTCAGTTTATTATTATTATTATTATTATTATTATTAATATTATTATTATTATTATCTTTGATTTCTGGCGTTTACACATTTCTTTCCGGGTCCCGCCCAGGAACCTAAGGTTAGAAACGGCATCATGACACTTTCCACTGACAAAAAAAAAAAAAAAAATTACATAAACAAAGCCCTTCGTAAAGTCAATTTTTGGTATCTCTTTGAATCATGGACTTCCAGGAATCCCTTCTAATTGAATCTTTTCCAACCAATCCTAGGGCTCCAACTACAACATGTGCCACATTTTTGATCAATTTCAAGGTCCTTGTATTTTGACAGCTTTTTGAATATCTTCAAAGATACATTGCAGTCTGCAGGGACTGCCATATCAATAAGGAGGCATTTTTTTGTTTGTGGTCTCTAATAACAATGTCTGGCTTTGATTGTTCTGTCAGTGTGTATTGTGTAGTCCCATAGAATTGTAACAGGTCCTATCTCCGTAACCAGGTCTGGGTGGTGTTCATACCAGTTTCTTTCAGTTTCCTTCCCGTAGAAGTTGCATATTTTCCAATGCAGATATTGGCCCACTCTGTCATGCCGGGTTTTATATTCAGTGGGTACCAATATCATGCAACCTGATAAAAGATGATGAATTGTTTCTGGATATTTATCACAGAATCTGCATTTTGGGCTTACACAACATTTTAGTATATGTGCTTGATAATTCCTAGTTAACAAGCATCGGTTCTGTGCAGCAAGGATAAAACCTTCAGTTTCAGCTTTCAACCCTGCACTACCTAGCCACTGATAGGTACGGGTTTTGTCTACGCCAGCCTATACTCTGCCCGTACCAAACAAGGTACGGGTAGAGTATAGGCCATGAAGCGATTTATCTTGCCATTGTTTCTGTATCTGGTCGGTTGCATTTGTCTTTGCTTTCTTTTTTTGAGTATTTTGCAGCTTCAGCCGGTGTATTGTGCTTTACTTGCATTTCTGCGCCCATTTGAAACTCCATTTTAAATATTTTGGCTTCCTTTATTACGGAGTAAAGACGTTTACTACTTTCATGTTCTTTGACACATACCATCATTCAGTCTTCTGTAGTTTCCAAATATCTTTGGAGGCCAATTGTTGTAGTTTTGTAGGACAGTTCTAGTTGAACTAATCCTCTGCCTCCTTCGGATCTGGGCACATACAGACGATCAACATCAGCTTTGGGATGATGCATGCGATAGCAAGTGAGAAGCTTTCTCGTTTTGGCATCCATTCACTTAATTTCAGCTATGGTCCAGTTAAGGACATTAAAGCTGTATTGCACCACAGGGACAGCCAATGTGTTTATGGCTGATATCCTGTTTTTCGAGTCTAGCTCAGTATTTAGTACCAGGCGTACACGCCTGTAGTACTCCTTTCTTACCTTCCCCTTCATTTGGGGGTGTTGTATGTCATCTCCTTCGCTAATTCCTAGGTACTTATAGGCTTCATCATCCTCCAGTTCCCTAATCTTTGTGGTAAAATCTAAATCTATTAAGGGTGTTTCTGTAATTCTACCTTTCTTGAATGTTACTTTTGCACATTTATCTAATCCGAAGTCCATACCTATGTCGTCACTGAAGTATTTTACAATATTGAGGAGGCCCTTCAACTCATTGTCGTCTTTATTATTATTATTATTATTATTATTATTATTATTTCCTTCGATTTCTGGTGTATACACATTTACTTCTAGGTCCCAATCAGAGATCTAAGGTCAGAAATGACTTCATGATATTTTTCTCTGATCATTTATATATATATATATATATATATATATATATATATATATATATATATAAATGTCAGCAGACAGAAGTGTCCGTCCGAACTGTCAGGTTACACTGTGTCCCGACTGCCTCTGCTTAGCAAGTCTCGCAGGTTAGTATTTATGAAGGTGTTCATTCTAACGTAGATAGGTCACTATATATATATATATATATATATATATATATATATATATATATATAACAGATCACACACATTTTACATAGATAAAGCTTTTCGTAATATGTTAGCTGTACTTGTGAATAGAATTTTTTTTTTATTTCTTTAAGGAATTGGCTACCAGGAATCTCTTAAGTGAATCTATCGGACGCTTTTCCAATGAATCCGATGGCTCTAACTACAACTTGAATTACTGATGTTCTCATGTGCCACTCTCTTTAGATTTCTACTTCAAGATCCTTGTATTTTGATAGATTTTTTGAAGATCTCCAAAGATACATTGCAATCATGTCAATAAGAAAACACATTCTGTTTTTTTGGTCTTTGATCACAATGACTGGATCACTAATTTTGATTGTTTTGTCTGTGTGAATCGTAATATCCTATAAAATTGTTACAGTTCCTATCTCTGTAACCGGATCTGGGTGATGTACATACCAGTTTCTTACAGTTTCCTTCCCG
Source organism: Acanthosepion pharaonis (assembly GCA_903632075.3). Taxonomy (NCBI): domain Eukaryota; kingdom Metazoa; phylum Mollusca; class Cephalopoda; order Sepiida; family Sepiidae; genus Acanthosepion; species Acanthosepion pharaonis. Next base: position 3,353,621 of record CAHIKZ030002001.1, on the reverse strand, counting down.
TAAATGTTGCATATTTTCCAGTGCAGATATTAGCCCACTCTATTATGCCGAATTTTACATTGAGTGCGTGCTAACACCGTGCAACCTGATGTAAGATGGTCAATTGTTTCTGGATATTTATCACAGAATCTGCATTTCGGGTTAACACAACCTTTCAGTATATGAGCTTGGTAATTTCTAGTGAGCAAGAATTGGTCCTGTGCAGCAAGAATAAAACATTCTGTTTCAGATTTTAATCATTCCCCACGTAACCACTGATGGTTAAAGGGTTTGTCAGCTTGTTTGATACGGGCAGAGTATTGACCATCTTTTTTCTCATTTGATACATTTGCATTTACTTTCTTTTTTAGGTTCTTTGCCGCTGCAATGGTTGTATTATGGCTTATTTGCACTTCTTCATCCACATGAAATTCCCTTTTGAATAAAGTTTCTTATTTCTTTCATGTTCTTTGGACCTGTTCATTCTTCCCCGATTCTCTTGTTTGTATCTCTTTACACTCGCTGTTAAATACCGTGCAATTTAAAAACCTGAACTACCAATCCTTTATATATATATATATACACACCATAATCATTCTCCATCTATAATTAAGCATTATCTATCGAAAAAAGAATAAGTACAAATTTAGCAAATGAGAAGATTTTCGATGAACATATTAATTTCTATAATAAAGCGCTAAAAGATAGTGGGTACAAAAGCCCAAAACTAACTTATATTAAAAAGGAAAATGGAAAGCATAGAAAAAAAAAAAGATGTAGAAAAATAATTTGGTATACACCCCCATACAACCAAATGGTAAAGAACAAATTACGAAAAAAATTCCTTGCATTAATCGTTAAGCACTTTCCTAAAGATAGTAAACTAAGTACTATTTTCAATAAAAATACACTAAAAAGTTACAGCTGTACTGAAAATTTTGAAAAAAATTATTAAGAAACATACTGCTAATATTTTGTATAAACACTTAGACCAAGACCGAAGAAATTTAGACAATATAAAAATAAAAATGAAGAAGATAAACAAAAATTATGTAACTGTAGAAATCCTCATAACTGTCCTGTACAAAATAAATGTCGCACGGAATCATTAGTATATCAATGCAATATCTCATCTATTGAGAATCCGAAAAGCAAAAATCTATATAGGTTGCACAAGCCATGAGTTCAAAAAGAGGTTCAATCAACATCAAACTTCATTTAGGATAAATAAATACCGAAGTCAGACACCCCTTTCGAAATATTTCTGGCACTTAAAAGAAACCAATAAAACACCTACAGTAAAATGGAAATAAATAAGAATATGTAGGTCATTAAATGATCCATGTCATTTGTGCATACATGAGAAACTATATATTACTAAGTTTATAAAAAAATAAAAATTTACTGAATCAAAGAAATGAAATAGCTATTCTTTACCGACATTGTCAAAAATTTTCCTAAAATAACATTTAAAAAAAAAAAAAAATAAGAGCTGGTAATATACATATTTATATTTGATATGTAATAATAATTTTTAAATAATTTGTAGTTAAATATAACGTATTCTAACCAAAACACCCCTTTTAGAAAGAATCTTTAAGTATACAAGTACGAATTTAAAGGAAAAAATTCCGAAAAACTTTTTGTTGTTACTAATAAAAAAAACTGACGACATGCGTTTAACGGAGGTCAAAATTCGTTGAAAAATACACCCCTTCCCTCCCTAAACTTAACCTCTTTTTCGAACGTAACTCATAATTGATACAACAATAGTTAATAAAAATGAACACGCTACCACCCCTGTCTGAATGAATGGATTTCTTTGTATCCTGGGATACAAGAAATTATGAATTATATGTGCATTTAAAACTCAGTAAATTTAAAAATAAGTTATTCCAAAATTCGCTTGAAGATAAAAACGGAACTAATGCTTTTAATTTAATTATATAATTAAATTTGAAGATTTTAGCTTCGCTATTTGAAACATGGTTATTACTATGTAGCAAAGAAACCATATTTTAAATCAGTTAATTTATAAGATATATATATATATATATATATATATATATATGTATGTATGTATGTATGTATGTATGTATGTATATGTATGTGTGGAAATAGTAATGGTACAGCGTTAGTATTTTTTTCCTCAAATAATTCTTTTCACTATTCTTCGATGCATTCAAGAAATAACCCCTATTATAGTTACCCATCTGAAATGAAAATATCGACTATTCTTTTCCGTCATTGATCACTGAAAAGTATGATTTGATTCGAAATATTAGACTTCAGTTATGTGAAGAAGAAGAATTGGTCACCATTTCTAGTAATCGACGGTTCTAAATAAAATAGTCGACGGTACCTATTGATACATTTTGAATTTCTATACAAAAAGAAATATCCCACATTAGTTAAAGAGGCTTTCTCATTTTTATTGCAATTTTCTACTTATTTATGTGAATTAGGATTCTCATCCCTAAATAACATAAAAAAATAAGAGGGGGAAAGACCACGCTCAACGAAAGAAGAAAGGAGGGTTTGTTTATTACACATTCGACCAAACATTGAAGAAATCGCGAAAAAAACAAACAAAAAAAAAAAACAAACAAAACAAAATAAACACCAGGCACAGGTTTTCCCACTGAATAAGCTGCACAAATATTTGAATAGAAACATTGAAAAAAAGTTCATATTTGTGTGTGTATTTTTTTAAACCGATAGTTTTATTTAATAATATTTACATGTATACCCTTTAAAATTTTTGCTCAATGTGCCGTGATATATTTATTTGCTCCTAGGTGTACCGTTTGATTAAAAAGATTGAAAATCACTGCCTAAAGCAGAGGATACTTTTAAAAAGAAACGTAATCTCTTATTACAGCGCAGAATAAAAATTGCTTCGAGATTATTTGTGATAATGTAAAAATAGACTAAATACAGAAAAATAGTTATTGTTTTTGTAGAGGAAGAGACAAGACCGTAAAATGAAACAAAAGTGTTGTGGTAATGGGCAACAGCTTACTTCAAGCTAATTGTTAATATATGAGATTTTCATAATTTAACAAATGTTTTCTATTTACATTCGTCGTACTGTTGTTCTTGTCCTTATTTTCACATTCACAACATTTCGGTCGTTCTACACTCCGGCCTTCTTCAAGTGATATTTATTTGCATTTCAAACCGAACCCAGAATAGTCTTTGTTTGTTCTGTATGCTGGCGTTTCTGAATATTTTCTAATTATAATCAAATGCCTATAATTTTTATAATGAAATCTCAAATTTAATCAGTCCAACCTCAAGAAATAGAAAAGATAATTAATATTCGATTAAAATACAAAATAAACTGCATCAATTTTATTAGTAGTAGATTGATTAACAGAGGACGGAAAGTGCGAAGGAACACTGGGATAATGAAGATGTCTTCAAAAAGCTAAGCAAAGTATTAAGAATCAGAAAAAAATCGTTAGAAGCAAATAAAAGAGTACTGAATTGTTAAAATATCAGTCGTCCTATATGGCAGTGAATGCTGATGTACGACGGTGGACTGATTGCAGAAGCAATAACAATACAAACTGAAGAACACTTCTAAGATTTCTGTAACACAGTGCAAAAGGAACTTTTACCACAACCTCATATATTTATTAAACTAAAAGAATAGCGTCAATCACCAGGATAAAAAAATAACAACATTACGAAAATCAATTGTATCAACACTTGTACAAGGTCATAAAAAGAAAACACCGAATGAAATCTAACTACACACACAACATATATATATATATATATATATATATATATATATAGTGGAGGGAAACACATATTCATACACATACAATTTTTTTAATGAATAAGCATACTTTTCATATAATTAACTGTACACAGATGTATAACAAGTAAATACGCATAGAAAACAGAAAAAGTATATAAAAGGCAGGATGTGTGTGTGCGCGCACGCGCGTGTGTAACGAATGCAGGGCCGCAATTTTCGACGGATTTGCACCAAAATTTACATGCACATGCTCCAAGTTAGCGGGAAGGCCATTTGCATTTCCCAACTCCCATCGATAGTGGAAATAATCGATTTTTTTCATGCTTCTACGGCAGTTTTCATGTAGTTTATGGCCATTTTCTACTGGACAGAGTGAGAGCATATAGCTGGCTGCCACGAATTGGCAGGAAAATTCTATTGGCCAGCGTGGGAGCCAACAGCTGACTGACACGGATGTTAACTAGCATGCTAACATGCAAAAAAAAATCGATAGCTGCATTCGTCACAAGTGGGAAAAATTTAAATCTGCTTGGCATTTTACTCCAATTGGCTCATTCGCTTGCTTAAACTCAACGTTGGTTCTGATTCCGCAAAACTGGGTTGGGTGTGAAAAAGTATTTGTTGTTAACATTCTTTTATCATTCGGTTTTTCCAGTTACGAGTCCTTTCTTAAAGCTGATCGTTTTGTCTTCATTTTGTTTAGTTCTTTTTTCGTAACAGATTTAATGTTTAGTATATAGCTTAAAAATGTTCGCAGTGTGAGATAGGCAAGAAGTAAGGCATGTAGCAACATCAGCACGACAAAGGGCACTCCTTTAAAGGCAAGGAATATTTTAAGTCAATTAACCGATTGCTGTATGAGTCGTACGATTTTTGAATCAAGCATGGGCAACGCCGGGCCATGCTGCTAGTCAGAAATAAATACCATTTATCCATTTTAATGGGTGAAAAATGTTCGTACAATGCAAATTTCTGATTTTAAAACTTTTAAATTGTTTTAATACTCTGGATTATTCAAATGGAATATTCTAGAATGTTCCAATAATGTTATCAGTAGTTATTTTTAGCCTAAAATATACAAACAGAACATTCTGTAATTGATATTCGTGCAAGACGGTTATCACCATGGCAAGAGGTAAAGAACTGAAAAATTCGCAAAAAGAACTGATTGTTAAACTTTGGAAAGAAGGTAAAAATTACAGGAAAATTTCAAACAACCTAAATATTCCATTTACTATTATTACTTTATTCACTGCAAGATATAAAAAAAAACTCAAAACTGTTGAAAAACAAAGAAGAACAGGTGCTCCACGAAAGATTTCTTCAAGATCTTCGACGAAATTAATGCGTCAAATTAAACAAAATCCAAAGGTTACTCGTCAAGCGTTGAAGGATGATTTACTTTCATCAGGAATCTGTGTCACCAAACGAACAATAAGCAATGAAATTCATAGTAATCTAAAGTCACGCTCCCATCGAAAAACTCCACTGCTATTGAAAAGACACAGAGATGCCATGTTGAAATTCGTTCGTGAACATAAAGATAAGGAAAATTCATATTGGGAAAGAGTTTGGACGTAATTCTAGAAATCATGTATGAAGGAAAAATGGCGATGACTTCAAAGAAAAGAACACAGTTCCAGTAGTGAAATTTGGTGTTGGCAACGTTATGGTTTTGGGATGTTTTCTGTAAAAGGTACTGGCAACATATCAGCAATAGATGATAGGATGAAAGCTGCAGCATATCAAAATATTTTCGAAGCAAATTAAATGATTTCATTTGAAAATCTTGAACTTCCTCCTGACTGGATCTTCCAACAAAATGATGATCCTATGCACACTGCAAAATATAAGAAGAAATGGCTTACTGAAAATAATGTAAATATCCTGAAATGGCCAAATCAATTCCCAGATTTAAACCCAATCGAGAATCTGTGGCGTTATTTGAAAATTCAAATCCAATCGAGAACTCCAATAAAGATCCCGGGTCTGAAGACCATATGCGAAGAAGAATGGAACAAAATACCAATTAAAATTTGCAAATCATTAATTGAGTAGATGTTGATTGTTGTAGAAGTGATTCATGTTTTGTTTTTTTACAAAGTGTCAAATGAGGATTATATATTCTTTTTTGTATTGTACGAATACTTTTTCCACCTATTAAAATGGTATTTATTCTATTAAATCATTTTTTCTGTTTTCTATGCATATTTAGTTATTATGCATCTGTGTACAGTTAATTATATCAAAAGAATGTTTATTCATTAGTTGGAAATAAAATAAATTAAAATGTGTATGTGTACGAATACTTGTTTCCCCCACTGTATATATATATATATATATATATATATATATATATATATATATATATATATATGTAATTTCAAACACTTCTGCAAACAAAATATTCCCCAGCTGATGACCCTTGGGTTAGGTATGACTTCGTAACTAAAAATATATTCGTTGTATTCCCATGAGTTAATGTCTATGAGTCCTATCGTATTGTTTTCATAGTAACATGTTACCTTAAATAATGTAAATTTAGTGGCCAGATGTTAATATGAAAATGTTGAACGACACGACGTTCAAGATAAGGCAACGTGAAATGACCAGCAGCCAACAAAGGAATCTTATGCTCAATAGTATATCCCCAACATTAGTTATCTGCAATCGATTTACAGTATCAGTCAGATATTTACAATTTTGTTAACACGGGCAACCGATTTTAGCAATCTAGTTCTGCATACTTTCTAAGATGATGTTATACACGCCCAGTATTCAAATCATCGCGATGTCACATACCATATTATTGAGTCTCAGTTGCTTTTAGACCGTCCATTATGATTTGAGTTGCAAATTACGATCAATTTAATTTTTTAATTTTATGTGATAATTTCCAATCATCTTTCCCACTATCATCCGAGCTGTTCAGGAAGTGTATATATATATATATATATATATATATATATATATATATATATAGTGCGTGTGTATATATATATATATATATATATATATATATATATATATATAATCCCTCACTGGTAGCACGACTCGGGGTTTCATACGTAAAGCATTCTTCAGGTGCTGTGTATAGACTGGCTGTTACGTAATTTAAATTTTAGTAAAAATCTCTGGTTATCGCAATGTTGCCGTATTATATTGGGATTATATATTTTTTAATTAAAAATATATTTGGCATTTAAAATAAACGGGATTTATATACATATATATGTGTGTGTGTGTGCGCGCGCGTGTGTGTTTATGTGTGTGTAAAAAAATAAAATATTTTACACCTGTAAATATTAATTCTTTATATTAAGCATAAAGGGAGATTACTTGTTTTTCTTTTAAAAATATCATAATTTACATTAAAACATAATCTGGGTCAACGTATTTGAGTAGATATTTATTTTTATACCTACTTGTTAACATCAGTTCATTTCTCTTGTTTTATAAGCTTGGGTTGTTTAAGTGTTTTAATATAACTAAATTTTGAACAAGACATAAATTACATCTATTGCCTTTACCATTGTAAGATTTGGCTCCTGCTACAATACCCCACGTAATAATGAGTGTATTACCGCCATTCTTTAATTGCCAGTAATGTTTTAAAGAGCAGAGCTGTTTATGTATTTTTTTATTGCCTAAAGTAATTCACTGATGGTAGAAATGAAATTTCCAAGTATTTTCAGTGGAACAAAAAATAAAATTTAACATTGTTACCGGAATGTATGCTATCTCGTTACACAATATTATCTGTCATATATTGACCGTTTAATGGACAGAATAATTTTTCGGCAGTCGCATTTATTTTTTAAAAGATTAACTCCGTTGTTTATGTTGGGCAATGTATTTGCTTAATATAATATTAAGTTGGTATATAGATTTATCGATGTTGATAACGCAGCTATAGCTGATCTTAACATTATTTTTGTTAAAAATCTTTTGTAGTTTTGGTGAATGATTAAAATGCTTATGAATTAATTTTAGGAAAATTCTTCTGATATTCGTTTGCACATTACGGTGTTTCTAAATTTATTTTATGGTTGCTTATCTCTAAAACTTTTATATATTTAATTTTATTATTATATATTATATTTCCTTATTACTAGAGTTAGTAGATAATCTAACTTGGACTGATTTATGTACATTATGTAGAATTTTATGTTGGTGGACTACTGCCGTATAAATGATTATAAAGATCTTTGATAAATAATTTGTAAGAAAAATTAGTTATTTTAAAACACTTAAATAACTCTAGCTTTATTAAGAGAAATTAATTGATGGTTACCTGTAGATCAAATACGTTGATCGAGATTAATTTTTAATGTAAGTTACGTTTCTTTTAAAGAACCAGTAACCTCCCTTTATGCTTTTTTTTAATTAAAAAGAACAGTAACCCTACTATAATATAATATTCCGCCATCATTGCGGTAAGTAGATATTTTTATTAAAATTTAAATTACGTAACGGTCAGTCTATACACAGCACCTTAAGATTGGTTTGCGCATGAAACTCTGAGTCACGATATCGGTGAGTGATAATATGTATATTTATTAATATATGCTTAAAAGCTCTGTTTTATTATATCGAGCACTGTATTATTAAGAACACCACTGTGATATATATATATATATTATATATATATATATATATATATATATATATATATACTATCTATATTTCTCATGTTGTCTGTCTGTGTGTCTGCTGTGGGCGTTGTTACCTCGCCCAGGCCGCATTTCTCACCCGATTTCGATGCGGTTTTCAACACAAGTTTGCAAATGGCTGTCGTAAGGACATGACGGAGCCCGATTTTTGAGTTCGGAATTAGGTTCCGAAAAAATCGATAATCGAAAAAAATCGATAATCGAAAAAATCGATAATCGAAAAAATTCTGCTTACAGAAGGAATGATCGCATTTCAATCAAATTTGACACCCTCTTAGAGTCTACCATTAGAAGTGTTGTCCAGAAGTTTCATGACCCCGGACCCCTAAACAGCGCGGAAAATCGATAAAACCCAAAAACCGATACGGCCAGATTGCGTCTGAACCGCATGTCGGTTTTTATCGAAAACCGAGCGGATTTATGAACAGGCCATTGGGAGTCATCATGTGAAGTTTCAACTCTGAGCACCCACCCACAAACAGAGTGCAAATCGACAATCAGTCAACCCGTAAAAATTTTTTTTTCCGGTTTTTTTAAAGCTGATCGCATTGTGTTTATTTTGTTTAGTTCTTTTTTTCGTAACAGATTTAATGTTTACTATAGAGCTTAGAAAAAGTTGGCAGTGTGATATAGGCAAGAAGTAAGGCATGTAACAACATCAGCACGGCAAAGGGCACTCCTCTAAAGGCAAGGAAGGGCAAAAATATTTTAAGTCAAGTGATAGCGATTGCTGTATTAGTCGTACTATTTTTGAATCAAGCACGGACAACGCCGGGCCATGCTGCTAGTATATATATATACCTGATATTTAGATGACGATTGTCATTATTATTGGATGGCTTAGAAGAGTTAAGAAGCTTGCCAAAAGATGACATCATCATTCAAATCATCGAAGAAAATGATTTCTGCCATTTGACTCTGAGCAAAAGCCAACAGATACTAGCGAAGTGTAAATAAATAAATGATGTGAAATGTGAAAAAGAAGACTTTGACGATAATGTCAAATATTACATTTCAAATTATTTCGAGCAGAAGATTTACATGACTTGATGGGTTCACCAAGATCATCGTTAAGTGTATACATTATTATCTATTACACATATATATATATATATATATATATATATATATATATATATATATATATATATATATGTGTGTGTGTGTCTGTGCGTGTTTATGTGTGTACGTGTGTTTGTGTGTGTGTGTGCATGCTAGTGCGCGATAAAGATTACAGATACACACATAAAGATATATTCGTGTAAATATGTACATAAGGGATCATATGAAATTGTATATTAAATATATAAGCGGACATGCTAAAAAGTCCTCGGCCCAGCTAATGACCACGCAGAAATATTTTGGGACTTCTTTTCAACACACACACGTGTATATATATATATATATATATGGCTTAGGTGTAGAGTCTCCGACTGACATCAAATCGCTCGAGTTTCGATCTCGGCTTGAGGCTGTGGATGACAATATATATATATATATATATATATATATATATATATATATATATATATATATATAGTTTACTGGGGCAGAGGATTATTATTTAAACATATATTGTTAAATATAACAGACAATGAAGGTCTATTATGTCTGATTATGAGCCGTTCTAATATTCAATTGTTATATCTGGAGACACCTACAATCCTGACTGTTTGGCCCCTATAATGAAGTATGTAAGTATTTACGTGAGAAGTTGGCCAACCATAATACAGAATTGTCTTGGTTCTTTAGTTGTTCCACCTGGCAGAGTAAACACGAATTAACATATGCGTACATCTCCATCCTTTGGTACAAATACTGTAGCACAATTTTCCAGGATGATACTATACCGGTTCACACGGCTAATATCATTCAAAATTCGTATGAATAGCACAAATGTTAAGTAGGCCACTTGAATTGGCGCTGTACAATCACTGGATCTCAATATATATGAAGTAGATCAACTCTATACTAAATAATAAAATTTCCATTGAGCAATATGTTTCTATTATTATACCCAGCACTTGCATATATGAATGTAGATAAAAAAAACTTACATTTGAATGCATATTCCATATATATATATATATATATATATATATATATATATATATATATATATATATATATTGTGTATTTAGGCAGCAATCCTTCAATTATACATATTTCCTTAAGGTACTGCTTCTTATTAATTTTTCTTGTTGGTCAACTTGAGTGATGTAATGATTAGTAAGCTTGTCACGTTAGAACAATTACGACTGAGTAGTGAGTTCGATCCTCACTGGATGCCCCATACATTCGACCTTGTGCCACATCTAAGCTATCTTAGAAAATCTTTGAGAATCTCGACGTGGTGTAATAGTTAGCAAGCTTGTCACGCTAGAAAAATTACGCTTGACTAGTGAGTTCGATTCTCACTGGATGCACATCTGAGCTACGCTTGGAAAATCACTATTTAATTTTTCTTGTGTTTGAACAAGTGTTTTCTTTTTTGGACACACAGTGTCCAAATGTTCTACAATTCCGAGCGCTTTCGGCTATACGTTTAGCCATTTTCAAGGATTATTTTATTTTTTCAGTTTAATTGGGTGTGTGAGTTGTGTGTATGTTTTTAGTGTTATAGCGATGTTTTATTTTCCGAACACAGCTAGCACATTGTGGTTGTGTTCATAGTTAATATTATTAAGTGCTGTCTTTTTTTTTATTATTATTAAGGCTTCCATGATTAAAAAAAAAAAAAAATTAAAAATAATTTAATTCATTTTTCATCGCCAGTGCTTGAAAAATGGATCGTTTTTGTTGCGTTTCAGGAGAGAATCGCTGAAGGAAATGCGGTCCATTCAATTTTTATTCTGTTAAATCGTGTGGCATTCAAATATCGTAGCGATTCCCGTATTTAAGTATTTTTAAATACTTTACGATGCTTATCTGCGATATCCCGTGTCCTGTGATGACCTCAGTTATTTTTAATCAGCGTTTTGATTTGGTGATCATCAACGACTGCTCAAAGTGTGCATTTATGGATTTTAATTATAGTATGTTTTTCGGTATTCCAATAAACTGGCCAATCATGTGTGTATGTGTTGCGGGGATAAATATTGTTAATCTTGTTTGGATTCCTGTGACGAATCTACAAATTTTTTCGATGTCTCTTTCATAATCTTTCCTCTTTTATTCACTATGTTTTGCTCGATGTATTCTTATACTTGTATTTGCATAATTCTATTGTTGAAGTTTTCTCTTATAAATAAGCGCCAGGATCTCAAACTTTCTCAGCACATTGATAATGCCAGTATTTATTTAACGTAAGGAATGACCACGTAGTTAATTTGTTATCTTCTGAGTCTACAAATTTGTTATCTTCTGAGTCTACCAACAAAAGTTTTGACTTTTGATTAGCGTTTAATTATTAAAGAAATAATCAGTCTAAAATAAATTTGTTTGAACGTTTCTGTTGCATCCATCTTTTACAAATGAAAAATACGGCCACCCTTAAAAATCAACATTTGATATTGGGTCCTTTAAGATATGCTTGAATTACGGCCTGTCAAATCACGAAGAAATGTGATACATACATACATACATATATACACACGCATATATATATTGTTCTTCTGGGATGCTTGAAATTTATACACACACACATTATATATATATATATATATATATATATATATATATATATATATATATATATTGTTCTTCTGGGCTGCTTGCCAACAACGGCTAGAAAACCCAGTCTGTCTGGCTATTTTACTCATAATAATCTGGCATAAGGCTACAAGTATTGAGTATCCTTTGAGGATCAAACTGATTTCATTAGTCATGGTCTGTAAATGTTTCCAACTACTGCTTCACTGTGTTCAATCAGTTTGACGCAAGGCGTATATAAACTAAGCCACATTTATGCAGCACCCAGTGAGAATCACAATGTCAGTAACGATCTGCGAGACTAACTTGTTAACCAATGTTAGAAGGCGAGATATTTTTAGTATGGTACAAGTAGGGAGCACTCAATGAGGAACGAATTCACCACCCCTTCATGTGGTTAAGCTTTGTAAATATCAAGAAGTGTTTAATGACCGAGGTAGTTGTGCTTTTTTCTTGCTACTCATCAATATTTGAATCGAAGTAAAAACCTAGATCTTGAATTTACTTTTCAGCAAAATGTAACATGAAGCCAACGAAATCACAAAGTGACGGATGATTCGATTAATAATAACAGACAAACAAGTGAGTCGCCATTTTTTTTAAATTAAGGAGTGGTAATCATTATTCATCTAGCGTCACGTGACTATAAGCGGACATGCTAAAAAGTCCTCGGCCCAGCTAATGACCACGCAGAAATATTTTGGGACTTCTTTTCAACACACACACGTGTACATATATATATATATGGCTTAGGTGTAGAGTCTCCGACTGACATCAAATCGCTCGAGTTTCGATCTCGGCTTGAGGCTGTGGATGACAATATATATATATATATATATATAGTTTACTGGGCTACGATAGTTAAATAAAATCGGCGATACAAAATATTACGCGTGGTTTGTGGTAACGAATTACTAAGTTAGACACTATTGACTCTCGTATATAAATGTTTGAATATGTGTGCGTGTGTTTGCGTTTTTGTGTATGTTTGCATGCATACACACACATATAAACGGAATATATTAACGGGTAATAAAATTTCAGAAGTCTAAAACACGATGCCAATTTTAATCTGAGTACAGTATGCGCACACTATTAGGTTAATATATATTTTGACGAGCACGTACTATAGATGCTCGTCAAGACCAAACACATTTTAAGGGAAGGAGTAGCAAATACGTTCCACCTGCAAGGGTTATCAGCACAGACCATTTGGAATTTTGCAGTAAGATGACGGGTATGAATAATTGTAATCAGACTTCCTCTGAGGCCATATTAGCATATTGAACATCTCTTATCGTGTCATGAAACCGTCATCTTGGGAATCAAATAGCAATCTGTAGTATTCACTTATGAGAGCAATTTGTGCCTCCATTGAAAATTATGGCCATTTGTCTATACGAAGAAGAACAACATCTTTCAGAATGTATTTATCCAAGATACGCAAGAATAAACCTGGCATTATGATGTTGGTTGGTCATAAATTACAATTCCGTTTTAAATTCTGTTGTGGGAACGTTGAACAGCAAATATAACGTCCAAAATATTATTCGATTTATTTCCATTTCTGTTTCAGGATGGCAATGAGCGATAATGTCTGCTCGCACGATTCCCCCTTTTAATTCCTATGTTCAGCAAGTCATTTAACAAATTACTAGATCGACACGATCGCCAAACCAAACTCCATAAAAAAAGTATAGGATATGTTAGGATGACTCCTGATTCGTTCAGTTAATTAAACTAAAACGCCGAAAAATACAAGAATGGTAGGATTAACGTATCGTAGGATGATATTTGCATTCTGAATAAGTGCATTCAAATGCACAGGCTTATATCAATGTACAGGGAGGATGTATAATGGATTAATACGAAATTTTAAATCTATTTATACATTATTTGGGAACCTGTGTATGTCTTGATCTGTGTATGAGATTATTTACTGTAATCCATCTATTTATTAAGTTTGATAAATTGAAATACGCATTCAAAGGTGCTTCAATTTCAATGCACACACACACACACACACACACACACACACACACACACACATATATATATATATATATATATATATATATATATATATATATATTGAGATATATATTGAGATATATATAGAGAAATCGTTACCTTTGGCTGTCAGTCCGTCAAGAAGAGGGATAAATCTAATTTCAAAATCGGGCTAGATGGGACTCATTGCTGAACTTGATGACAACCCTTCAAGTAGCCAACGCCTTCAAGTAGCCAACGCCTTCATCTTTGTGATGATGGTAGATGAGCAGTGGCTTGATAGTAAGCTTCCGAGTAATGGTTGGAATAGAATTCAGGATACAATGACGTCACTTTTTTTCCTGGCCACTATTATGCTATCATATTTCATCATCATTATCAGATTTCGCCGTAAGACTATAATTTCCGTTTTTGTTATAATCTATTAATATCCGGATGATAAAATACTTGCACGCTTTGAAGAAGAAATTTAATTTCACATAAAACTTTTTTCTTTAAAATATATTTTCTATTTTTCAAAGAATTTCTTCATTGGAAATTGACTCGAAACAAATAGAATCGATTTTGCTTTCTTTTGGTCTAATAATTGCTATGCAAAAAAATCGTCCACGCAGCACGAAAAAGGTTATAAGAAAATTTTGTCATTATAATCAGCTGCTATACATGCTTTGACTCCTTATCTATCGTAGACGAGTACTTTAACTAATATTATAAACATCTTGAATACATGAAAAACGGCACATCTTAATGAGAATCTTCTTTAGAAAAAATATCGTTAAAAGCTTCAAACTTGAAGGAACTTTCAGTTTAGTTTGTATCTTAATAATATTTCGTGGTTGGAAGATGTGTTCATCTCAGTAATAATCATCCGAAATTTGTTTCTTTCTCCATTAACTGAAAAGAATCATGTCAACATCGAAAGAGAAAAAGATAAAAAAAAATATTAATTACTAGATAAAATAACGATACACACGAAATATTTTTAAATCACACATATTTTTATATAGAAATAAATATTTTAAGCAAATTAAATGTGTCATTATTTCGTGTAGAAATTAAACTTTTCATTTGTTTTCCTCTTTCGTCATTTCTACACTTTATTGCAATAATTATTTAAATATTTAAGCGTGCATGTTCAAAATTATTTAAACCATTCGCGACTCCTACTGACTAGAAATGAGTAGTACAATACAAGTTTCATATTTTAATATTTATTCAAGCTTGGGGAATTAAACAGTAGTCTCCCTTATGATGACAACTAATAACGTGACACTGAAGCCGTGAGGTGGTTAAATGTTAATTCTAAGCAGAAAAAGGGTTAAGCTCAAAATGAAATATATACTGGAAGATAGAGAGATAGAGAGAGAATGGAAGACATTTTCTCTGTGGAAATGTGAAAAAAAAAAAAACCCCGGCTATCTGGATTGTCTCACCCCTACGAATTGGAACAATTCACGAAGAGTTTACTTTTTTTTATCTATCGAAAATCTGGTATGCGGGTAAAGCAAGTTGAGAAATGGCTTTATCTCTTGCTTTGGAAATTAGAAAAACACATGTCATTGATGCGAAGAGACGTAGACGGGAATTATATTTTCGTTGGTGAAAATGAATTGAAAAATGAAAACAAAGAATGAACCAGCTGCGAGAGTATGAAAATCGACCTGTCTTAACAGGCAAGGTGGTCTGACTTATGTTTTCCCTAAGACAGCGATTGGCCCAAGGATAGACAACAGCGTGTCTCTTTGTTGAGAATTTAGGTAAACACATTTATTTTCCTTGACGAAAACAAATTGGGAAATATTTTTATTATCTATTGCTCGGAAGACTAAAATGGGAAACAGTGGTCTGATTTGTGTTATCGCTGGACAGAGGCAATAGTAAGGAAGTGGAAGGGAGTCAGAAAATTGAAATTAATGAGGAGAATAAACTACACCTTTTCACCTACGCACTATAAAAATTAGATTTGTCACAAAGATAGTTATGCCAGTGATAAGTGGGCAGAGTCAGAGTACCGAGAAAGGAGGAGGAAAAGCTAGAATTTATCCACTCTTGTATGGAGTGGTGGTGGGAGATATGAAGTGAAGCAGGTTGGAGTTAAGGGAGGAGAAATCCCTATGATAATTCTCCAAATTTTGAAAATTGATTAAGAAAGCAGGAATAGGGAACAAAGAAAACGTTTATTGGGATTAATGTGAGGATTAGGGAATCACCGAATCCTCAGAACCCTTCGGCTTCACGCCAGGTTTGGGACGAAGTGCATATAAACAGATGACTTTGAAAGCTCAGAGACTTGGGCTGAGAACCTGAATCGAATGCCTCTGTAATCTTCGTCAGCTATCACCAGATTTCTTGATTCCAAGAACTTTGAACCCAGCTCTTCCAGAAGTTTAGACAAAGCCCATTGTCACTATAGAGATTGATATAGAAGGTGTTAATTTTTGATATACCAAGAGCTATATAAACAAAGTGAAGATTAACCCTATGAATCTTTCGTTTTATTTTTCGTTGTGAAGATATTTTTCTTCCTTAATGTAGCTTGAATCAGTTCTACCATTATGACGACATTCTATCTTCCACTGCTCTGAAATCCCAATAGAGTTGGTGCAGATCGAAGCGGTCAGCGACCAACAACTAGTTTGGACCAGCGTCGTTATTGTCCATGTCAGAGTTAGTCCCGTGGTTAAAATGTATTCCTAAAACCCAGAGAACCCAACTAAACGTGATTACACCACCGCGTGTAGGCGATGGCGAAGGACGTTATAATAATACATTTTATAAATAACAAATGACTTGATCTCAGGCTTAATGGTTGCCTCAGTTTGCCTTTAACTACTTAAAAAAAAAGGAAAATAATGTTCCGTGAAATGACATTATCCAAATATTAATCTAATAATTTATTTGTCTGTAATTTATTTCCGGTATGTTTGTGATGAATTCTGAAGTTTACTTCGATAAAATCTAACAATTCTTGTTGCTGGCAAAGTTGGTTTGATGTTAATCACCTATAATTAACTCAAAAGTAGATTCTCTGTTGCTTTCCTTATAAAAATCACATTTTCTTTTCCTTACACATTGTGCAACGCCTGTCGATTAGCACAGCAGCCTTGAATAAATAGACTTGCACGATTTAAAAGCCTTTTCATCGCGATACGTTATCATCGCTCTGGTGTACTTACAAACTGAATGGTTACTTTACAAATAATTTGCAATAAGTTAATTAAGCATAACGTTCGTTTATATATATAAATATATATATATATATATATATATATATATATATATATATAGGGTGTGCCAAAAGTAGGTTTACACTTAGTAGATACGCACTTTATATTTTTTTAAAACATTTTATTACATTTATATTTCTTACAATTATGTTTGTTCAAAACTGTTTATGTACATTTGTTTAAAACTTTACTTACATTTTTAGCACAGTTTAATCTTTTAAATGCTCAAAATGTCCTCCTTCGACATTGCAACAATCCTGAAACCTTTCCAGAACACTATGACACACAGCACGACACAAATCCCTATCTGCATCAATTTCAATAAATACTTCTGAGATGTACTCCTTTAATCTGTCCACTATATGGGGATTTCTCTCATAAACCTTTTACTTTACTACACCAACCAAAAAAGAAATCCATTGATGTTAAGTTAAAGTTAATGTGGTGATCATTAGATGCTGCTCCTTCTTCCGAACCAACGCTGTGGAAAAGTTTGGTTAATCTAATCCTTTACTGTTAAAGCTTAATGTGGAGGTGCTTCATCTTGCTGAAAGAACAGTTCGGCGAAATTAACACTCGTTCTGAGCTGTGATCTAAAACCTGAAACAAATGTAAGCCTACTTTTGGCCCACCCTGTATATACATATTGTGTATGCGTGAGTGTGTGCGTGTGTATGATGTTGGCATTTCAATTATATGCCAATGAGAAATAGTAAAATGTTAACTTTTTATGTGATATTAATTTGGAAATTTCAAATATTTACAAGTCAAAAAAAAAAAAAAGATTCGTATTACATTTTTCATCTTTTACAATTAAATATAAGGCCTTTTTGGTTCGTTTACATAACTGCATATATTTATTAGCAAATCGATACTATGAAGAAGTCGCCTCTTTAACAAATCGACCACGCTCGGAACCTCCCTCCATATATATATATATATATATATATATATATATATATATATATATATATATATATACCCAAGTATATAATTGGTGTATACAGAATGAATTCCAATAACCAACAATTACTATTCTTAAAAGAGTGCTCAATACAAAGTAGAGCAGATATAATTATTTTTTATAAAAAAAATTTATAACATAAATATGTTATAAAATCACTACAAAATAGCCATTTGTTTCAACACCCTCGGTGTCTTATCAATTGATAAATTGATAAAACAAAATGGCTATTTTTGTAGTGATTTTATAACATATTTATGTTATAAATTTTTTTATAATATATATATATATATATATATATATATATATATATATATATATATATATATATATATATAACTACCATGCAAATAAAAAGTAGTTACATCCATTGCCAATTCTGTCAAGAGCAAGCAGAGTATGTATGTATGTATGGATGTATCTGTGTGTGTGTGCGCCCGCATGTGTCTGTGCGTGTGTGCGTATATGTGTGTGTGTTCATATTGACGAATGGCCCCTTCATAAGCACTGAATTTTTTTTAAAATTATTCTTTTTTTTAAAGAAGGCCCATCGATCCGTCCATCATTTTAAAACATTACATTCTTCATTCATTTTTATTCAGTCATTATTTTTGTTCATACATTTCTTTTGACCTTCGAATCTACATTAGAAATCAATAATGAATTTACTTGTATCATCTTTCAGGCGTTATAAGAATGATTCGTGAAATTCGATTACCGACGCTTTTATCCCGAAAGTTTATGCATACCAATTCACACGAGAAAATATTACGCAGAGCCGAATTCTAGTGCTCGTCCCTGATAATAAGATTGAACAAAATAATCAATGGAATATTTCATAGAGTATCACTGCTGTTGACTTTAATGACTTTAAAGGCGACAATGCACGACTAAGATTTGCGGATGACGTCATTAAAGACACGTCATTGACACAATTGTTTAAATGAAATCAATACACATAAACTACATCTGTGATTTCAGTACTCGTTACGATTACGCGGGCGGATTTGTCTATAAAAAGCGCGCGCGCACACACACACACACATATATATATACATATATATATATATACAGAAAGAGAGAGAGAGAGACGGGGTGGTAACAAATAAGCTGAATGTTAACCAACGAATAGCGAATCGTGTTGTATTTTTTAGTACTAAAAACTTTTGTAATATTACCATGGTTCAGGAAGGTAGTGCAAACAAATGAACAAAGGGAAGCAGGATGTATGCGCCCATAATACTCTTTTTTTACTGGAAATAGTTTAGCCAGAGAAGAATAGGTAAACAAAATGCCAGGTCAAGGAAAAAAGTTCGATCATGTTTCTGCAGTCATTCCTTTGATGTTACTCCACAAAAAGTAGACGTTCTTTGGACAGAATTGTCACAGGCGATGAAAAAAGAATCGTTTATGATGACGTTCGACGCAAACTAGAAACAAGCCTGTGAATGAACAGAACCCGTGTCTAAATCGCGATTGCATCCACTGATGGTGTTGCTGTCCGTTTGGTGGGATTGCAGCCAGCGAAACAATAACTGCAAAGCAGTTTTGCGACCAATTCACCAATATTAATGCGGCTATTGAAGGCAAGTCGAAAAGGTGTCATTTTCCAGCACGACAATGCAAGACTTTATTTAAAGAGTTAAAATGGAAAAATCTCCAGCACCCACCGTATTCTCCTGACTTCAGATTTTCATTTGTACCGATCTCTACATAATTTAAATTAAAAAAATATTGTTTCTGTACAACCTCACAATCTTCTTCCAACACAAAAAAAAACGAAGTTTCTACGAAAATGGCACCAACAAGCTTGTAGAATGCTGGGAGAATGTTGTTAAAACAACGGAAACTATGTATTTGAGTAATAAATACTTTTTTGTTTGTAAAATTTTGATTTTTTTGCAATAATTTAATAATATGTTAAACTTAGATTCTTGTATCATTATGTTATAACATAGATTTCTTGTGATGATAGATTTACATTTATCTTTAATTTTGCTGCTTTTTCTACGATATTGTTCTCATGAATAATTCGATACGTTTAATGGGTTGAGTAGATCGTATTTTCGCATTAGCTATGTGCAGCCATGCCAAAAATCGACACTGTTCTCTCCCAGAAAAGCACGTTTCTCAAAACGCTGTAGGTATTTAGCTGACCAAATCAAGTTCTGAACAGGCTCAACCTTACGCAATTGTATTGATTGCGTGAGAACTTTTATTTTCCATCAGCGTGAATTCCCATGCAGCTAAGTAAATAAACATAAGCCAATTATTGTGTCTGATTAGCTATTTGTGCGTTGAGGGTGGAATAAATATTATTTCCCACCTATTAAAGTCTTGTTTATCCAAAGATTTGAAATTCGTATCCCATCATTGGATTAATATTTTTCTCCTCTGCTTTTCCCCCATCATTATCTTCATCACTTGTTTATTCGTTAATGTTATTTTATCTCTTGATTCTTTGTTTTTTAAATTTTATTTAATTCAATTTAATGATACGGTGATTAGGTAGAAAATTTGTTCGCTTCGACTACAATTTAATAAATAAATATATAAATAAACAACAATTTAGAGATCCTGGTTTAAAATCCTTCGTCAGAGTTGAGGATTTTTTTCCTTTTCACATTATAAAATAATTCGATTAATTTAGAGAAAATAAAAACAAATACAAAAGAAAAAAAAAGAAAAATGAAAATAAAAATTAAACTAAATATTGTCTTTACTTTAGTAGGAATTACCAAAAACTTTTTCCGTTTCTGACACACGTATATATTTAAAAGCATGTATGTCAAAAAGAAATACAAGTATTAGTATCAACGTGTTTATACATAAAATGCGTTTTCGGCACGTCCTGTACAGACTTGGGTGTTATTAATAATTACTAGGTTTACCTGAATTTTGAACACGTCACAAGTACGGGACATCGAGTGAGAATCAAGTTCACATGAGTAGAATTAATACAAAAACTAACTTTCTAATCATTGCTCTACCGTAAGTATCGGAATTATCATTTTGTATTATTGTTATTCACATATTTTTTTTTACAAGGCAGAGCACACAGTGAGAATCGAACTCACTTCCCAGATGTAATAGTCACCAAAACTAGCTCTCAAACACACGTATTTGAGAGCTAGTTTATTGCCCAAATTCTGTGAACAGTTTCAGTGGATTTGAAATCCATTTTAAAATAACAACTGAATATTTCCAGAATCTAATATTTGTATTCGCTTTTAAAACATCTGAAACAAGTAGTGTACTTTTACTTGTTGTTGTACTACTACTACTACTACTACTACTACTATGATGAAATAATAATAATAATGATAATAACAATAATAATAATAATAACAATAATAATAACAATGATGATGATGATGATAATAATAATAACAATATTACGCATTTCTATTTCACCCGTTTAGCTTAGATTGGCACGAGGCCACAAGTGATGAGAAAATAACAAAGGAGAATTTACCTAACAGCCGTGTTATTAATATACAAATCTACCTGAACTCCAGGGCTAAGGAACCCGACTAGTTATTCATATTCACTAGGTCTGCCTTAGTATTTTTTTTCAATCACTTCACCTAAAGCAAGGTAATAAAGCCACTAAGACATAGGGGTGTTACTGAGTGTGAAAACATATAAAAATGTAAAATATGAAGGAGCGAGAAGAAAAGAACAGGAACTAAGGAAACAGAAGATAACGATTAACATCTACATTTTTTAAGATCAAACTAAACTGGAAAGTAAGAAGCCAGAAAAGAGTCCCATAAGTCAGAAGTGCGGTAGAAGAAACTGTTAGCATAGAACTTACGGTTACAATAATTTCAAATGTTAATTGACGCCAATCTAGTACTGCGCTTAAATTCATAAAGTGTAGGTAAGTTCATCAGAACAATTACTGTGAAAGTATAGAAAATTCAAAGGAAAGCTATATTACGGTGGTAGGGAAGTGTGCAGTTGACATTGCAGATTCTTCTTTGGATTTTTGTACAAAGCTTTAACGTTGGGACATCTGACGGTACGTTACGAATTCACTAGTAGACAAAGAGCTTTCTCAACTCCGTCTATATTGACTGCGACTTTGCATTCTCATGAAGATCGAATAATCGTAGTACTCGTCTGTGGTACTCGCTTATTAACCTATTGTGATCACAGAGATCGTTACACCCTGGTGAAAAGCCTTAAACTTGTATTATATTAATATTACACGTGAAAAGAGTCCGATATTGGCTCTCCAAATCCGGACTTTTTCTAATAACCTCTGGAGCAATCCATTACGGGTACAAGGCTTGTATCATGGACATAGATTTATCTACCTATGTCTACATGCCTGAAAGCGTTTACGTTCAAATTTATCTCAAGATATAATGATAACTGAGTGAAATGATAAAATCTTCTGTAGTAACAGAAAAACCTTTTAATATATAGAATTTATTAGCAAAGAATAGGTAAAGATGTATTTTCATTTTTTATCTTTTTTTAAGTTTATGTAATGCTTTATATATTCTATCTCTCAAGACGATCTTCTGAATGTTTTCGAATTGTTAGTTTTGCTTCTCCACTACCTTATATTTGAAAGTATCAGAATCGAAAACTGATGGTAATTCTCTTACAAGGGACAAGCAACCAGCCTTAAAATGCTTAAACCAATTTTGGTCAGTGCAATCAAATAGTCTCATTTTCTTTTATTGCACAAATTCTGTGAACAGTTTCAGTGGATTTGAAATTCATTTTAAAATAACAACTGAATATTTCCAGAATCTAATATTTGTATTCGCTTTTAAAACATCTGAAACAAGTAGTGTACTTGTACTTGCTGTTGTACTACTACTACTACTACTACTATTATTACTATGATGATGATGAAATAATAATAATAATAATAATAACAATAATAATAATAATACTGTGTCAGCCCAAAATGCAGATTCTGTGATAAATATCCAGAAACGATTGATCATCTTGTATCAGGTTGTACGGTGTTGGCACCCACTGAATATAAAACCCGACATGACAGAGTGGGCCAATATCTGCACTGGAAAATCTGCAACTTCTACGGGAAGAAAACTGAAAGAAACTGGTATGAACACCACCCAGACCCGGTTACGGAGATAGGACCTGTTACAATTCTATGGGATTACACAATACACACTGACAGAACAATCAAGGCCAACCGGCCAGATATTGTTATTAAAGACCACAAACAAAAACGGTGCCTCCTTATTGATATGGCAGTCCCTGCTGACTGCAATGTATCTTTGAAGATATTCAAAAAGTTGTCAAAATACAAGGACCTTGAAATAGAAATCTCGAAAATGTGGCATATGGAACATCAACAATCTCTGTTGTAGTTGGAGCTCTAGGACTGGTTGGAAAAGATTGCAGTAGACTAATTGAAGGGATTCCTGGAAGTCCATGCCTCAAGGAGATACAAAAATTGTTCTGACAAGTACAGCCCACACCTTACGAAGGGCTTTATCTATGTAATTTAATTTTTTTTTTTTTTTTGTCAGTGGAAAGTGTCATGACGCCATTTCTAACCTTAGGTCCCTGGGCGGGACCCGGAAAGAAATGTGTAAACGCCAGAAATCAAAGAAAATGATAATAATAATAATAATAACAATAACAATAATAATGATGATGATGATGATGATAATAATAATAATAATAATAATAATAATATATACACGTATATAATGTACATGTGTATGTATCCGCATTGACAGGGATCATATTGTATTTTTATTTTATTTTATTTTATTTATTTTATTTTTTTTTCATGGTTACAGGTGTAATTTTCCTACAATGCTCTGCCCTTTGACTATCGTCTCTTTGAGTGAAAATTTAAAAATATATCTTTTAGCGTCTAGTAAGTTGAGAGATGACCGGAAAAGTATAACTTTTATTCCCTTGCTCCTTTGTTGAATGAATTATTTGATACCCCCCCTACCAATCTGTAGTATAAGTCCAGCCTACCCCATAAAATTTGATAAGTATCTGTCGTTGGTGACGGAAAATTGAACATTTGTGGAAAGTCACTTGTGCCATGCTCCGGACATGTAAGAAATGGTATTACGACGCACGCATACTGAAAAATTGTGCTGCTGAGCCCAAATGCAGAATCTAGGATAAATATTCAGAAACCATCTTGTACCAGATTGCAGTGTTAGCAGCCACAGAATATAAAACGCTGCACGATAGAATGAGCGAATATCAGCAATGGAAAATATGCAACTTTTACTTTTGCTATGAGTAGTCCTTATTCAACAATAAATCGAAAACAATCAAAATTGTGGCCTTGTATCTTATTACCATTGAAAAAGAAATGTTTTCCCATCTTAACAGAACCATAAGGGCAAGATATTTGAAGGATAAGTGAAAGTTATTTGAAAGAAGTACTAAACTAGCATCAAATTATAAACATATGAAGAACGACATTTCTGGAAATCAAATGTAGAACATCTTGAAGTTTGACTTAATTTCCATATTTTCTGAAGATAAACTAATGCCAAATAATATTGGTTCCTGAATTGTCCGACTGATGGTGCCGTGCCGAAATGACGATGGAAAGGCTTAAATAAATTACTGAAGTAAAAACATAAGGCGCGTTACTTAATCCAGCGCTTTTGATAAAATTTACCCTGGTCACTTATGCAATAATGATATATACGTAAAACAGTATTAATATTCACAAATTGCACCAAAAAGAGAACAGATGGAGATGGATGTGAAATACAATCCAAAAAGTGGCCATTTAGTTCATTCTTTTGTGGTGGAGAGGGGGTAATTTAAAAATCTGAAAACCTTTTTGCTTTAAAAAGTTTGTCCGAGTCTCTTAGGTAAATGTCATTACTATTATACATAGATTTGGATTCTGATCAGATTCCTTAATTTTGTTGTATTTATTGCAGCCGATGTATTCTTGAGCACTGTCAGATGTCTTTTGCATTAAGTAACCTGTCATAGATTATGTAAAGGATTCCGTTCGACATTTCTAGATTTACTGAAACCGATATATACTTGATTATGTGTAGAGAGAAGCGAAAGAAACAATTGTTATTGTAATCTCCTAAATGTAGAAGGTCTGCCTGCCTTTACGGTTTTATCTGAGAAATAAACGTCGTTAGAATAGAACTTAATATTGCAGCAACTTAGCATTTAAATATGACGCTCCTTATAATGGACACACTTGTTTTTATTGTTTTTATTGGCACATACAAAATAAAGCAATCACACTTGATTTAGCCAGCGTTTGCATGTTCTAAATCGTATTGTTTGTGGAGTAATTTTCTATAGTTTGGATTGGAATTAAATCTAAATTTATTTAATTACTTGTATGTATACATAAGTTTTATTTACATTAGAACTAATGTCCTCATCAATATTGTTATTATCACAACGTCCCGGCTACTGTATCATGCAGCCCCACTGGTTAATATCTAGCGATGTGTCTGGTCTTGCTCTTATTTGCTATTACTTAATTCTTTTCTTGTATCCCTTGGGGTCGAGGTTTATACTACCCAGACCAAAGATTGAACTCACAATTACTATGTCCCCAAATTCATGAACCAACGCTTTAGTCCACTAGTCCAGTGAAACGATGCACCTTGATCTATCTCATTTTAAATAAGTTTATGTTTTTTCAATAATTAGAAAACTTATCTACATAAAAACTACTTTTCTCTGATGAAATAAAAAAAAGGGAATATTATTAATCTCTTTACTCGATATATTGATTTCAAATAATCTGCAACATCAAGAATTATGTGATTCCATCAACTACAGATCAAGTCGCAGTTGATGCCTATGCTAAAATCGCTAACCATCGCTTCTACAATGCACAACTCTCAAAATTCAGTAAATATTTTGCTTTCCAATCTAAGTTCTATCCAGTTTCAAACTTACATAATTGTATTCATTGCTCAAAAAACTTTTCAACATGACTCAGTTGCAAGCACAAATTTCAACTGAGTGAATTTATTTAGTTATTATTACAGGTTAGCCATTTACTTTTAATAAACTGAAATGGAATTCCAGACGGTGATTATTCTCCAATCGAAAGAGGAATACGTTTAGTAATTACTTTTATTCATAAATATATTTCCAACTACATTTGTTCGAAGCAAGATTTATGCGTATGTGCAATCATATACTCCTGCCAAAGCGGGGACATATGGCAGTATAGACTCGAGTAATCGTAAAGACCAATTTCTTATGAAAAGGTAGCGGATGTAACTAATAAAAACATTCTTTGGAGGCAGTGACACCGTTCGTCCACTCGGAAGGGTCTAATGCATTCTGACAAAAGTATCTTTCTTATGAACATTAAATTCGGTCATGTTGGATTGGTTAGTTCCGGTGGACTAGATTCTATGGCGCATGATCTAAAATGTCGCAAAATTCCGTCGAAAACGAGACGTGTGCATAAATATCTACAAATTCCATTTTTCAATTAGCGTATGTTGGAAATATTTTAAATTGTCTATGTTTATGATTGTGTGTATGAGAGAGAGAGAGAGAGGGGGGGAGAGAAGATGCATATATGTATACAATGTATGCAGGTATGTAAACAGTTGTTTCTTCTCGGGGAGGCAGCATAGTCATTTATTTATTAGTGTCATTGTATTGTTTAATTTCATTCGCCAAAAGATATGCCAATGACATTTATTTAGTGATGAAGCGGTCTTCTCCATTAATTTCTACTGAAAACTAACAAGATGGCGCAGGAGTTCCAATAACCAAGGAACCGGTTAAAACAAACATGAAGTATGCCACCAAACTTTACTGCTTAAATTAGTGAAGATTTCAAAATAATAAACAAGAAAAGCAGTAACAGAAGATTATTGGATGCAACAAACATCTGATTACAGACAGAGAACTCAGCGGTCGAAATTTAGTGGTCAAAAAAAGGAGGAAGATACATACTCATGGAAATGACTCATTGAATATTGACAAAATACCTTATCTCAGAACCTCAGACAAGAGTTGTACAAGGATGTTTATTTAGTGATCAAGTTTTGGAGTGAGCAAGATAAAATGAAGGACAATGGATATTTGTCTTAATACCATTTTCTACTTGTTTTTAATTGTTTACATTATTACTGAAAAGAGGTTAATAATATATCTTTCGCAATGTAACGCAAGTTAAGTAATCCATTTTTCAATAATAAATACAAACACACATACATATAAACATATATAGAGGTATTCAGATTAAATGTGCACACACACTGTAGATAAAAATCGAGGCAATAACAAAGAACATAACATTCTTCCCGTTTAGGGCCGCAGCAAATTGATGTCGCTTAGATGCTTATTTGTTGATGATGTTCATTTAATGTCAGATATAATGGAAACCAATTACGACGTCTTAGTTTTTAAACGCAATGTCGACTTGGAATATCTCACCTTCCCTGCTGGCGAACAATCCAATCAAGTTCTTGTAAAATCCGTGCTTATACATTTCATATGTTAACAAGTTTATTTCGCCAATATAGCTCTTCCACCTGCTACTGAACGCTTTCACTCCGACCTTCATTCTAACCACAATGCAACGACAAGGAGATTATAGCCTGCCTTGCCTAAAGATCTATTTCACCGAAGTTGCAAGTACCCAAATAAATCTATCATTCTTCTAATTTAAGAAAACGTATAAGACAGTTTCAACGTAATACATTTCAAATTTAAAACATTTCTAAAATGATCAGTCTCATATACTGCCATTAAATAATTTTGTCTTTTTTTATTTATTACGTTTAGCTAAATAGCCAAACGAGCATAGAAAGGCTGCGTTGCACTAGTATACCTATAGGTAAGGACATCCTTAACTTAGGAATTAATATTATAAATCTTGTATTTTCCTTCTTTAAGTATTAACATTCTAAATCCGTTCTTAACATCTTTAAGAATCAACATTCTAAATCATGTACTTTTCTTCTTTAAGAATTAATATTCTAAATAACGTTATTTCCTTCTTTACGAATTAACATTCTACATCTTGTCCATTTCACCATCTTCACAATTCATATTCTAAATCCTGTAATTTCCTTCTTTAAGAATTAACATTAAAATCCTATCCCTTCCTTCTTTCAGAATCAACATTCTAAATACAGTTCTTCTTTAAAAATAAACATTTTTTATTCTGTCCTTTCCATCTTCACAATTCATATTCTAAATCCGCTTTTATCCTCTTTAAGAATTAACGTTATACACTCTTTTCTTTCGTTCTTTACAAATAAACATTGTCAATCCTGCACATTAATTTTTTTTTAAGAATTATCATTCTACCTACTGTTCTTTGCTTTTTAAAAATGAGTTCTTTCCTTCTTGAAGAATTGACATTCTGTATTTAAGTCTTAAAATTCACCATCCTGTTCTTTTCTATTTTAAGAATTAACATTGTATATCCTCTACTTTCATTCTTTACGAAATTCTAAATCATGTATATAACTTTTTTTAAATAATTAACATTCCAAATCATGTACTTTCCTACTTTAAAAATGAAAGTACTAAATCCTGGCGGTGGAGAACTTGGAGAGGGGAATTAACAGGAGATAACTGATAACTGACATCCATTAGACATGGCACGTGGAACTAGAACAGTCTACCCCAGTGAGCGAAATAAAGGGTTCAGTTTGACATTTCAACCACCTAAGTGTACATCGGCCTAAACGTTGTGATAAATATGGCGACAAAGATGAGGACAATAGTCCGAATAATGTAAATAGTGTACATAAAACCTCATCTCAGAAATATAGACAGATACTGAATACTAAATCCTGTTCTTTACTTTTTTACGAAGTAGCATTCTACATCATGTTATTAGCTTATTTTAGACATAACATTCTACATTCTGCTTTTTTCTTCTTTAAGAATTAACATTCTAGATTATATTCCTTCCTTCTTGAAGAATTAACATTCTAAATCCTGTATCTTCTTCAAGAATTTACATTCTACATCCTGTACTTATCTTCTTTTAGACTTAAAATTCTATATCCTGCCTTTTCCTTCTCCAAGAATGAACATTGTAAAACATTTCTTTCCTCTTTAGTAATTAACATTCTACACACTACATGTTCTTTCTTTAAGTATTAATATTGTAAATCCTTTTGGGCTTAAACATCGACAAGTGTCAATGGTGAGCAATACCGGAATTATATCACGACCAACACGAATGGCTACATTTTACTTGATGATATTCAAACTCTTTAATGGTGTTGAACAGGAGTGAAATGCATAATACTAAGGAAAAAATTGATGTATTTTAAATGTATACAAAATGGTCTAACACCTTTCGATATATATTCTTTCTTGCATACAATTTGGCTTCAATAATTTTAAGATATTAGACCCTTTGTGAAATTATCTATTATCAAATCATTTTTCTTTGTTATTTACTAAGCTTACTGCAAATGGTCAACTGTAATGAGGAAGATTGTGTTATGGCTTTTTTTCCAAGTGACGAAAACCTTCTAATTTGAGGATTAATATTCAACAGCCTAACCTTTGCCTGTGCGAAAATACTTGGCATTAGTGCCAATGAAGAAATGCGTTAGTTCTAAACTCTGCGTGTAGGCTACACTAAGTTACTTTTGGTTGTTGATATTCACTCTCCATTGTGAAGGAGGAAAACTTTCATTGATGAGGATGGACGAATGTTAGAGTGATGAGGCAGAGAGAAATAATACATCTCTAAAGAAAGAACTTAAATGCACAAAAGATCAATATATGTTGTTGGCACAATTTTAAGTGAAAATATACAAGTCTAGACGAATCTTTGTCACTTGGATCAGTGAGGATTATGTTAATGCGAGGAAGATGCGAGAGACAATTGGTCAAAAGTTTCAGAACAACCAAAATGAAAATTCAGGTTTGAATACTTTATCGAATAACAAAAATACTTTATAAAAGATCTTTTCATAACAGATACGTAAATCTTCTGCCACGTAAGCTTCTTTTCAGTAGAGATCTCTCAAACTAATGTTGATTCCTTTTGAATCAACATTGGTTCGGCATTATGGAACATATTGTTTGCAAACTTCATTCGGTCTGTTATTTTTGTTGCTGTAGGATGTTAAACACATGTTATTCATTTGCTATAAGTTACGAGCTGTATGTACTGCAGACCGTTTGTATGAAAGTGTAAATGATATTGGAGTAGGGGTACCCGATAAAGTACCTACTACATGAATGATATGACTACTACATGAATGATAGGACTACTACATGAATGATAGGACTACTACATGGATGATAGCACTCAACAATGTTTTCCAGGGCATCTTAATACATAATATCGCATCAGTTCTATTAGTTTATTATTTTCAATCTGGTGATTTCTTCAAGAAAACTGCCGCCCACTTTATTTAGAGCAGTCAGATTTCTATCATTAATATCAGGTCCAGTTACGACGCCTGTCTGCTCACTAAAGACGTTTTCAGCGTTTAGATATTGATTAAAACGGGTAGTCTTTGTAGTTTCTTTCTCTTTATAAGTTTATTTGCCGTATGTTCTATTCATAAATGACAGCAAATATTATATTACAGCCTAGCATTCTTTTTTCGTTTACCAATGCCATTATAATTACCAATGCCATTATAATTACCATTTTACCTGGCTCAGTTTCTGAGAAGTAACTTTCACTATTTCTATGAGGTTTCAAATTTTTCCATTACTTTTTCCTTCGACTGATCAAATTTCCACATTGTTTAATTTTGAAGTCCATCATGCGTAATAAACATCTTTGTCTACCCCTTTTACTTACTAGAATTCAATTGTTTAGGTCTTCTATCTTGCTTTCAGTTTTCCTTCTTCGTTTGCTCTTTACACGGTATCATCTGTTGTAGTGTACTTTGTTAAGATCAATCCTACCGATACTAAATTCTGGTAGTCGGTTAAAATAAACTAAGTAAATTAATGACAGTGAAAATTTACGAAAAAAAAACCATTTTGGTCTCATAAGGTGTGTCACATTTCAAAGTTCACTCCCCACTCCCACCATCTCTCCCCCCCCGCCTCTCTCTCTCTTTTTGTGCCATGTCCTTTCAGAGCGTTAGAAAGTATGGTTCTTCTCCACTTATATTCTTTTGTTGTTTTCAACGGAAGTTCACATGAGAATAAAGCAAATGGAAGATGAAATCGTTAGGATGGGAAGATCAACCACATCATCTCAAATGGGTGTTTTAACACTTTCAAATTTTGATCATTGGAACACTTTCTGACAAAAGCTTTCAAAGTAAGTAATTTAGATATTTATGTTGTTAAGTCTACTGATAATAACCACTGGTAGGTAATCTTGGAATCATTTCGCTCTACTGAAAGTACACCCTTGTTGCACACATATTTCTATTTTGGTGGGTTCAATTGTCTAGGCGGATATCACCTGACCATGACTCTCCATGGAAGGCGCTATGGCTAGTCACTAATCATAGTTGAAAAACACGCACAGTGAAAATTATACACAACACACTAGCAAATTGGAGGGTGAGATGAGTTTGTTAACAATTGCGGCATTGGGATTCCCCTCTCGTTCATTCGCTCATTCTTTCTCACTATTCACACACGCATGAACACACACGCACACGCACACTCGCACACAGATATATATGTATAGTAAATATACATTTATTCGTCAGCGTTTGAGTTTCTTACCCGTGTGAGTTGTCAGATACAACACAGATTGGAAACCGAGCACTACCAATCACAGTGCGCTATATATATATATATATGTATATATATATATATATATATATATATATATATATATATATATATATATATATGTGTGTGTGTGTGTGTGTATGTGTGTATATATATATATATATATATATATATATATATACACACACACACATTTTAGAATATGTACTTCTCTATGAAGGTGTCTTTCTTTAACCTTTCCTTCTCTTTCTCTCTCTCTCTCTCTCTCTCTCTCTCTATATATATATATATATATATATATATATATATATATATATATATATATATATATATATATATACATTTATTCGTCACCGTTTAGAACATGCACGTGACAGTCGCTAGGTACAACACAAATTCAAAACTGATCATCAGTATTCAGTGTGCGCTATTATATATATATATATATATATATATATATATATATATATAAGAGATCCACATTCTAAACCAGTAATTAGCATCACGTGGCTCAGTTAGATCAGATGTTGACAGTAATGTCCCGATGTCAAAAGAACCCTTCTCGTAAGCAGATGGTTAAACCAAAGAAACATTCCGAAATTATCAAAGCGATTTATGGATTTGATCCTTGTTTCACTGTTTCATACGATAGTTTATTTAGCGATTGATATTCGTTTACCTTTAACTTTGTATATGTCCCTCATTCCATTTCTTCTACTCCTGCAACAGCCGTTCCACCTCCCTCTCTCCATACACACGCACACACATATATTTTTGAAACCTTGATTGGCAGGTTTGTCAAATCTAAGCCAATTTTATATACCAATTATATTGCAATTAAAATTTACACCCATGATAAAGTCTGACATGCTGTATATCCTAGAGTCCTGAATACTACTCAGCTTAATAAAAAATTGGTTTAGTTACTTGTTCAAATTTGGGGAAGTGTTCGGGCCAAGAATTCTTTAGTACTTTCCCCCGTATATACACAAAAGTGCTGTCCTCAGGAAACGCAAGGCGTGAAATGACGTTATTAAAAGAAAAGGAAGTTGATCGAAAATGAGGTTTGCTATTTTCTCGTGGGTGGAACTCAAAAGATACATAAAACGTCCTGAGAAACAGCAAAAACGAACTAAATAAACTGTTGAACAGACAGATCGCTCTATTCAAGTCAATGAAATTTTGTGTAGTACGTATATATATATATATATATATATATATATATATATATATATATATATATATTGAACAATAAGAAAATAAAAAATTAAAATCTTTAGACACACTGGGTGTAGATTAATATTCTTTCGTTTTTTTATTATTATTCCATTTAGATTCCTCGACTAGTTTCGACCGAAATGGCCATCATCGGGAGGAGAAATATTTCTGCTTGCTGGTAGCAGTGAACTACAGAAATGAATGTCTTGATGGAGAAAATGAACTTTTTTCTGTAGTTTTCATTTGTTTTTTTTATTTTTTTATCTTTTTAACATGAATCTTTTAACATTCCTTGTGTTGGTCAAACAGTCTCTTTTAAGTTGTTATTTGAGATAAGAGCTGGATAGATACATATTATTCTGAATTCTCTGGTCAGTTTGACAGTTTTATTGGACCTGGTGAGGGGATGTGTCTCTGTTTAGTGTTTGTGTTTGTGTTATTTGGTTCTTAGGGAGTGAATGAGTATGATATGTGTAAGCGTGTGTATTGCTGTAGGTGTGTGTTATCATTTGGCTCATTAGGGAGTGAGTGAGTATGATGTGTGTAAGTGTGTATATTCGTGTGGGTGAGTGTATAAGTGTGAGGCCTCCACACCTCCGTAAGCATGTCTGTCTTGTGTGGGTGAGAAATGTGGGTAGGTTTTGATTTGTTGACTATCTATATATTGTTAAATTTATGATTTAGCCCGGCTGGGTATTTTGTTTTTAGACTTTGTATCCACTTATTTTCATGGGACTCTAAAATCTTTCTAATGTTACCTGCTCTGAACTTTTCTATTCTCTCAATTATAGTGAATTTGGCATGGGTTTTGAAATCATGTTTTTCCAGGCGGAAATGTTGTTCTACAGGTAATAATTTTTCATGGGGAGTCAATTTAATTCGCTTATGATAATTATTAATTCTGTAGTGAAAGGGCCATTCAGATTTTCCTACATATTGTTTCTGGCATAGTGTGCATTCTAGGAGGTAAATTATGTTATGACTTCTACAGTTAGAATCGTGGTAGATTTTGAAAGTAGATTTAGTGATTGAGCTAGTGAATGAATTCGTGTTTTTAATATGGTTGCAACATAAACTTCTTTTGTTGTTACATGGTTGGGAAAATCCTGTTGTTTTGTTCTTAGTTCATTACGGATTACCTTGTCCCCTGAAATGTGGTTACTACCTATGATTTCTTTTAGGTTCTTAGGTCTACGATATGCAAGAAGGCCGGGTTCCTTAAACAGTTTTTTTAGGTCTGGTTTGAGATTTAGTATTTCCCAGCGACGTTTGATTATTTGGGATAGTGGAGGCAGAGTGGGATTGAAAGTGGTTACTAGAGGGATGCGGCTAGATTTATTTTTAATCTTGTACATTAGGGTGTCTTCTCTAGGTGTGGAAATTGCTTTATTTATTTGTTCCCTGATTAGGTGTTGTTTATAGCCACGTGTTGTGAATTAATGCTCCAGATTTTCAATGTGTTTATTTAATTCTTCATTGTTGGAACATATCCTTCTGAGTCTAAGTGCTTGTGAATAGGGAAGGTTCTCTTTGAGGTGTTTAGGGTGGGAAGACTTAAAGTGTAGATAGTTGTGGGTGTCGGTGATTTTAGTGTGTAGTGTTGTTTGTAGTGTCCTGTTTTCATCTATGTAAATGCGGGTGTCTAAAAATGTTACTGATGTTGTGGATTTTTCATAGTCAAACTTAATTTGAGTCGTGCACTGTGTTTAGGGTCATAAGGAATTGGGTAAGTTTGTCATCACTACCCGTGTATACAAAGAATATATCATCGATATATCTTGCATAGAATACGCAGTCGCTACCAATGATTGGATAGATATGGGTCTCCTCAAATTTTCCCATGAATATTGTAGCATATGATGGAGCTGCAATGGTGCCCATGGCACAACCTCTTATTTGAAGGTAGTGTGCTCCATTGAAGTTGAAAGTATTCAATGTAAGGACATGCTCCATGAGTTTTATGATGACTTCTGTGGGGGGTCTTGTTTTCTTCTTTTAGTAAGTGCTTCCTGAAGGGCGGTTAGCCCTTCGATGTTTTTAATGTTTGAATAGAGTGACCTAACGTCCATAGTCACTAGAATAGCATTCTCTGGTACTGTTTGTATGTGATTAATTTTGTTCAGTAGATCTGTTGTGTCTCTGACGTAGGATTTTACTTCCTTAGCTAGCGGTTGTATGTAATGGTCTATGTATTTGGAAATTTTTGTCGTGTGGACAAAAAGAACGATGAAATAACCGGCCTTCTTGGGTTGTTACTTTTGTGTATTTTAGGAAGTAGATAGAAACGAGCAGGTGTAATGTTTGTGGGTGTAAGTGTTGTGCATGTTTCCTTGTCGATTAGATTGTTGCGAAACATTATGTTTAGTGAGCTAGTTAATTCTTTTTGGTATTCTGGAAGGGGATCTGTAGGTAAGCTTTTATAGGTTTCTTTGTCGGCTAGCTGTTTGTTGGCCTCTTTAATGTATTCTTCGATTCCCCAGATCACTGTCGCACCCCCTTTGTCAGCCTGTGTTATGATTAGGTCATCTCTATGTGTCAGCGTATCGAGGGCTATGCGTTCCCCTTTAGTAATATTGTCACGTGGCAGCTTACGTGCTATTGTTTTCTTTATGTCATTTGCTACGGCTAGTTCAAATGTCTGTATAGTAATGTCTGTGTTTTGTGGGGTGTAGGTAGTATCCTTCTCTTTTAATGTCTCAAGTATAGAAGGTGTGTGATCATTGTCCCCATAGTGGGCTTTTAACCGTATTCTTCTGAAGAAGAATTTCAGGTCCTTTGCCAAGGTGTCTTTATCAAACCTTGGGGGACTAGGGCAAAAGCTTAGTCCTTTATTTAATACCCTGAATGTATTGAGTGAAAATTTATTGTTACTCAAATTTATAACTTGCCCGTATGGGTCAAGTTTGAATTTGCAAGCATGGCGAAGTTCTTTTGTAAAAGCTCGAAAGCTTGCATCATATCTCCTATTAGGGATGCTATACCCCATCCAGGTGTCCTGGTTGGGGGCTTATTCCGTTTTTTTTAAGGTTGAGTGTGTTTGTTGTTGACTGTCTACTAGGGGCTAATCTAGGTGGTCTGGGATGTCTAATGGGGTTATGCGTTCTGTAGAAGGGCTGCTGTGTTTTGGTTTGTGTATGTTTGTACGGCACCCTAAGGATGTCCGCGTAAGTTAGTGGTTTGTTTTTGTGTGTGTGTTTGTATTGAGGTTCTAGCTATCGTTGATGGTGGCGGTGTTGTTATTGTTGGTTGTGGTGCTGCTGGTTGTCTGTTGGTGTACTTATTTGGTCTATTTTGTATATATATATATTTTGGTCTTATATATATATATATATATATATATGTGTGTGTGTGTGTATGTATATGTGTGTGTGTGTGTGTATATATATATATATATATATATATATATATATATATATATATATATATATATCGGTATCAGTCCAAGGCAGTAAATCCACTAAGACATAAAGGGGTTACAGTGTGTGGAAGAATTAGGAACAGAACAATTAATAATAATCAGAAGAAAATTAAAACTGTAATCAAGTGGACAGTAGATAAACATTGCATTAAAATTTTGCAAATTAAAGTTAGTTTAAAAACATGGAGCTGTAAGGGAGTTCCACAAGCGAGAAGTGCGAGAAAACAAAATGCTAGTATAGAACTTACGGCTACATCTAGCCAGCTCAATTGTACATTGATTAGATCTCGACGCCAGTCTAGTATTATACTTAAAGTCACAAAGCGAAAACCTCATCCGAACAATTACCATGAAAGTATTTGTAAAAAAGACATAGAGAGGCAACCTTACGGCAGTGGGAAAGTGACTGAAGCCGAGAAGCCAGATCTAGACCAATAGTATTGCTGATTCGTCTTTGGATTTTATCAAGGAGCTCAAGGTAAATAGCAGGAGCACCGAAACATATGTGGAATCAATATTCAAGTATGGACGATTGGTAGTCTTATAGATATGTAAGACAGATTCTAGAGAGAAAAACTGTCTCGCCTCACACAGAGAACCGACTTTCTTAGCAGCTGAACTATCAATGGATTCAATACAGTATTTCTACTTCATATCAGCTGAGAACGTGAGCCCGAGAAGACGCAACGAGTCACTTTACTGGAGGTTAGCATCAGCCATGCTGATGGAAGGTAGAGATGGATCTCTCAGATGATTGATGGAAGCGTTAAATTAACATGCCATTTTTTGCTCCAATTAACAACGGAATTGATTGTTTTGGACGTCGGCTGCCATTTTGACCATATCAGACTGATCAGTTTTACTATCGCGGCAAGAGTAAATGGTTGTGTCATCAACGTAGATGCCAAGTTGTGAGCTGATGTCATCGGAAAAGTCATTAATGAAAATTAAAACAGAGTAGGAAACAGGATGGAACCCTGGGGGCACCCGCGTTAGTACGAAAGGATCTAGACGAGTAGCCTTTCAGGATAACTTTCATTTCACGATTTGATAGGAAAGACTGGATCATTTCAATAAAAGTGTCCGGAGACATCTTAACTTTTCAGCTTGTGTAGAATGAATGTCTAAGGCTTTCGAGATGTCGAATGTTACAATGTTAGAGTGTGCTTCTAGTTTTCATCTAGAGCATGATAGACTCTTTCCGCAATTATCATCAGAACATCTGCAGTTGACCTGAAGAAACGAAAGCCATGTTGCTTGTGTGATAAAAGGCTCTGTAAGAAGAGATGATAATTTAATTCAGCATTGCTTAGGGCCTCTAGGAGTTTTAAAAAAAAATAAAATAAAAAAAATAAAAAAGAGGTAGAAGGCTGAGAGTTGAAAGAGTCGGACGGCTTACCAGAATTCTTAAAAATTGGAACAACAGATGATGACTTCCAGGAGGCGGGAAAACAGGGGGCAACAAGGCATTTATTATACAGTTTAGAGAGGACAGGAGCCAGTGCGGAAGTACACTTCTTAATGATTATTACAGGGATACCATCGGGTCGACATGTTTTTTCGGGGATCTAGGTTAGAGATGATAGCAGAAACCAGAGAAGGAGTTATATACATAACAATCAACAGAGAATCAGTCTCAGGTGGGAAGTCAGGCAGAGATACTCCGGATGAGTTAAAAGTAGAGTTTGAGGAGAATTTACGGACAAAACGAGAGAAATAGAGACCTTTATAGGGCCACCAGTAATCGCGGAATCCAAAGTTATTAGAGGCTATGCGGTGACTCATTCACTCGGCAAACAGGAACTTATCTCCTTCGAGGACTCGCTTGCATTTATTGTGAGCAGCAACGAATAGGCGCCTGTTGTGACGAGAGCTGTCGCGCTGATATAACCGAAAATAATGGTTCTTGTGTGCTATAGCAGGCGAGCATGCTGGTGGGAACCATGGAGAGGATTGTCTTTTCACCTGGCATTTACGAGAAGTAATTAAAGCCTCTATGACTGCTTTGAATCTAGAAGAAACCTCAGTGGCGCAATTTTCAGTTAGGAGGTTAAAGATGTCAGTCCCTGGGATGTCTCAAATAAAATCATGGCGGAGTTCTAATCAGCATGCTGGTAACGGGAAGAGGCCTTATGGATAGCGGGCTCCTGTTTGTGTTATATATATATATATATATATATATATATATGTATATATATATATACTGTATATATATATATATATATATTGTATATATATATATTGTATATATATATATATATATTGTATATATATATATTGTATATATATATATATATATATATATATATATATATATATATATATATATATATATATATATATATATATATATATATATATATATATATATATATATATATATATATATATATATATATATATATATATATATATATATATATATATATATATATATATATATATATATATATATATATGAATAAAGACAAAAAAGAAAACTTATCTGACCGGCGCGTTTCGTCTTTTGATGAATTTTATCCATGAGAGAACGAAACGCGTCGTCTAAGGTAAGTTTTCCTTTTGTCTTTATTCAAAATGTCCTTTTACAGATATATTTTATTTATATCTGAATTTTTTTACATACACACAGACACACACACATATATGTATGTGTGTGCGTGCATGTGTATGATATTTATTGTATCATAATAAAGACTTTAATAAGCAGGATTATGTATGTTAGCGGTGTTGCAGTGTGAAAGCTCTTTCGGCTATCACTAACTATGGCTGAATTTCATCCTTTATTTTTATCAGCTTCCATATACGAAACATTCGTTATATCATTAAAATTGAATAATCAGGGGTCTCACGCTCAGTCAAGATCTGAAGAAAGTTTATTAAAGATGACCACAGGACACAGTATTATATTCGCTTGATGTGGCTCTGTTTGGGGATTTTCTTGTGAACCTTCTATTTAGGTTCACTCAGGTAGCGATGAAATGACCCAGGAGTGGATCAATTCCTGTGAAACGACTTTCCTAAAGATGTTGCATTGCCAGCCAAGTAATAGCTTTTATCAAAGTATGTAAATATGTTTATAGCCTGAAGGTAGAAGATCAATTGTCTAATGCTTCTACAATATTTATTTCAAATACTACTGACATGTACTCATCGGCGAATATATTCACTGTAAGCCAAGTCAGGCACAGGGACACTTTAAATAATAAAACCCCCAGTGATGTCTGAATTTATTAGAGTAGCAAAAGTGTGAGAAAACTCTCCTTATGACCTCTCTATAACATACGTGTATGATGGCTGTCTGTCTAAAGGATCCATCTATTAATGAAACATATCCTAACTCAAAAAATGACGCCTTACTCTCTTTCATAATATCACTTTGAGTGTTGTTACTATAATCCCAGAGTGCCTTCCATTTTTATTTTAAAAATACTGTCTGCATAGCCCTCACCCGAACAACTACTTTATCCTGTTCTTAAGATGAATCTCGTCCATGATCGGAAATCTCGTCCATTTAAACATCGATTTTAGATTTGGGAAAATCCACAAGACACAAAGAGCCAAATCTAGACTATACGATAACGGGGATGCTGATAGACGTGGGTGATGCGATGTTTTGCCAGTAAGCATGCACATATTTTAGATTCGACAGCCACACAGGTCGCAAACTCATTTAATATCCTCTAAGAGCCAACTAAGTTACTCCAGGTTCAAAATATACTTCCATATCTCAACCTAAATGAAATTCCCTGCGTTTAAAAAAGCCCCATACACGGTTTTTGAAATATTCAAATTGGCTGGGTGCTTTTCTAAGAGAACAGGTAATGTAAGTTTAGTTTTGTCTGGTACAAGAATATTAACATCTGCGCGCCCATTGACAATCAGAAGCATTTGTGAGATTAACTTCTTAAGGGTTATTTTACGAAAATAATTGAAAGAATGTTTGCTAATATGTAGCAAATAAGTTTATTAAACCCAACATTTTTTTCATAGCTCACATAAAGTTAGCTTTATACAGAGAAAGTTTCAAATAAAAATACAGCTAATGCAACAGTTAAAAGTGCCTCCTTTTTTGTTATGCTAAGGAAATCTTCGAAGCGTCTTTCAGGTTTACTCGGCTCTTTATTCCTTGTTGAATCAGTACACTGCACTGTTGTCATTACAAGCCTTGCAGAAATAGATTGTAATATGATATTGACAAGAATTTACAAAATTGAACACGGAGAAATGTTAAATACAGCGGAATTTGAAAAAGAAAAATGATGAGAATCCTAAGAAAATCATGGCTACATCAAAGATGTTCTTCAGCATCTCATTGTAGATGGAATTCCTAGGTAAAAAAGATTTGTGATTCAATTTTTTTTTCTTATGAATTACTAGAACCTGGACAAACTATCACTGCGTAACATTTTTGTGAGCAATTTTGTTTGTATGATGCATTTGTTTCAAGAAACATCCCAGCTCCTGTTATAAATGCGATGCAACATACAGCGAGGAACCTGGAAGGAAATGTCCTGCTACCATATCCTTTTCTTTTTCAAATCTGTCAACTTCATGTTATCAATTGTTTTGCGGAATTTAATGCTATTTGTTTTGTTCGCGGTTCCAAAAAGTCGAAGTTATTGAAACATTTCTTGAAATATTCAATGAATTAAAAACCAGAATCGTTCTTTTCTGATAGAATTCATAATCTGTCTTAAAAGTGATGCGGGTAAGTAGGAAACCAAAGTTACTTTGCTAATTGAATAATAATGACAAAATTTTGTCTGAAAAATATGTATAAAATGTTTTACAATTAAATTATTGTAGTTAAAACACTTTTCAGATATTCGAAAAGAAATATACAAACATTTATGACTTTTACAAAGTTCTCTTTATGCCACTTCGATTCTACATTGGTACCGGTATTATTATCCTAAATTGCATATAGCGAGGAAGCAATTGTAATTAATTTATATCCGAAAATATTTCGAGGCTTCTCAGGACCCAAAATAATGTATGTCTGCCTCGATGTCAAAGGTCGAGGTTTATCATCGTTCAAATTATAAGAGTACTCTTGACTGCTTAGCCTCTCACATTTTTCCTATCTCGAAGTTCTTTTTAAATCTCCTTAAATCTATGCGCTTTTTCGAAATGAATCATCATTCTTTCCAGCAATCATTGAGGAAAATGGAAAATTATTTTATTTTGGGCGCCTGACTACACTCACAACCTTACCCCATTAATTAATGTTCGATTTACGTCTTTTCGGCTTACGAAATATTTCATAGGGACGCTCTATTTTTTTAATAACGGGTGGGGGAATACCTGTACTGAATTCTGTTTTTGTCATCGTATTAAGGATAAGTAATTTTTTATGACACATAGACACAAATAGTCTGAGTGCGAGGATCAATTTCACTACATTGTAATGGTGAAGAAACATTCGGTCAGTTATGTGCCATGCGTGATACACGCTTAGGTGATCATGTATCTTTCGATACATGACTGACGAGGCAGATTTTTCAAGCAGTAGATTGCCATTTCTATTTGCGGTAGACAAGTTGCCATTCAAGGCTATAGAACCCGGTCTGTCCTGCTATTTACCCATAACTGGGGGGGGGAGAAGAGGATTGATACCTTTCCCAAGGGTATTAGCACGTAAGTGAATGTAATGGATTCGACTGGAATTCGAACTCGGAATCCGAGCCGTTATCCATTACTCCACCGAAGATTAACTTGCATTAAATTTTGTATACTGAATATTCTCAGTTATTCCGTCACACAAGCCGGTTTTTTGATTGCACATTTGAGACGCTATCCATTGCATTAAACGCGTGCACACACACACACACACACACACACACATATATATATATATATGTATGGAAAAAAAGATGACTGATAATATGAAAATATTTTTCGTGTGACGCGTTACGTTCCTTACAACCTCAGACTAGTTTTGGTTACGTTGATGTGACTACCCATGCGCATGAACGAGAGACGCTGGAAATTTTACATTTAGATTTTTTGTTTTTTTTAAAAAAAATGTGTTTTGGGTATATAATAGAACCAATTTCATTTAAATTCTTTTTCTTTTTATCATCTTTGTTGTTAAATATCCCACGTTGTGACAGCAAAAGAAGGCTGGACGCAAATTTACTGTGGATGAACTAGTGATTAAAGCACTTTCTAGATATTTTCTTAATGAATTACTTTCTCTTTTAATTAGAGTTGTATTTTTAAATCAACATTATGGTTAGACTAATTATCATGAGAAACCAATGTATTTAATATGTTGTTCTTTTTAAATGTTTCTTTTCTGTTCATATAATCTTTTACTTTAACTTCTTGAGGATGATAGAGTAAATTTCTCTTTCAAGTTTGGCTTGTTGTTTTGTTTTGTATTGATTAAGTCTTTTATTTTATTTTTTTTTAGATGTAACGGCAAACAAATTTGATGTTGAGCTTAGATAAATTCTTTTCGATTGTAGTTGTGATTGAGT
This sequence comes from Acanthosepion pharaonis, assembly GCA_903632075.3. Taxonomy (NCBI): domain Eukaryota; kingdom Metazoa; phylum Mollusca; class Cephalopoda; order Sepiida; family Sepiidae; genus Acanthosepion; species Acanthosepion pharaonis. Next base: position 3,310,562 of record CAHIKZ030002001.1, on the reverse strand, counting down.
TGGTATGTAGAACAATATATTATTTTGATTCGTTACGTTTGTCAGGAGGAACCGCTTTTCTGTTTTGGAATATTTTATTGGCCTTTTGTTTCGCATTTAATATGAAATAGGTTATTGGCAGGGGCTTGAAAATATTTTTTAATATATTTCTCCTTTTCGTGTGGCCTGCAAATTCTGAGTGTTCTTAACTAGTATCCTATGATTATTCCGGATTTTATTTTGTTGTCATGATGGGAATAGAACTTTATTCGATCATTTTTATTAGTATTTTTTCAGTGAAAAGCTTCAACGCGGTGTAGTCCTACATTTCGTATATAAATTCTATTGTATGTTCCACTATGTTTAGTTTATCTACAATATCAGGTAAATCAATATCACAAGTATATATTAACGGAACATCAATATATCGGAAGTATGTTGATTATTTATGTAAAATATTTTGAAAAGGACAAGATTAGGTAAATTCTAAGAAAATACATAACATCACTCCACTAAGAGGCGATTCCATTGTAATCCAAATTTTTGTTTATAAAAAATATTAAATATGAAACAGAATTGATTCGTGATAAGCTGGCAGATTTTTATTATTTAAGCTTGTGGTAGGGAGAGTTTTATCTTTGACCGGGTTAGATACTTTTTAAAGAGATTTAAGCATTATTCAAGAGGGACGTTAGTGTAAAGTAATTTTATGTCTAGATTGACCATGAGTTTGTCAGTCATATTTGTTTCCCTTAGTTTTTTCAATTAGGTTGCTTGATTTTTTTTTATGCGATGGACTGATTCTTCCAAGGAGAGGGGTTAAAATGCTTGTTGTGGCTTTAGACAGTTTACCGGGTTGGGTGGGGGGGTCTGTATATTCCTGAAATAATGGGGACCATTGGGATGTCTGTTTTGGAGTTTTAGGCAGAACGTAAAGAATTGAGTATTCTGGTGTAGTGTTTTTCAAAGTTTTTTTTTTACTGCGATCCACAACAAAACCCACATCTTGCATTGCGACCCATTACATATACGTGTATTAAATCAAAGACAAAGTCTGTTCACTAGGTTCATTTATTTAGCATCGACAACTTTATATATATATATATATATATATATATATATATATATATATATATTTTCTTATGATCCGCACATAGTGGAATTGCATCTATCTATTTGTATTATCTTTAAAAAAAAACTAGCCCGTTCTTAAATTTCACCGAAACAAAAGCCAACTTACCGAAAATTCCGATACTTAACACAACATATCATCTTACTGCTCCAGAAAGAATGTACAATACTCGATTTCGACATTGAATCAGGAAATTTACTTTTAGCCCTGACTTTATATGCAACTGAATCATTCAACAATCTTAACAGCTTTCACTGGTCAAAGAAAACGAACGCAATGCACAGCTTCATAGCTAAGGTTTGGCGCGAGTCTGACGAACAAGATAATAAATAAACTCAATGAGAATAGTATATATATATATATATATATATATATATATATATAAAAAAGAATATAATAAGCACTTACCTTGGTGACAAACTAACGATGATTTCTGAGTGCTGTTGCAACATTTAGAGTTGTTTATATTTTGAACGTTACTCTCATTTGCTTATTTTATTTTCTCTCTTTCTTTTTTTTCGCGACCCATTTTATTTACCACAGCTAATACCCTTGGAAAAGGTATGAATCCTTTTCTTCTACCCCCCCCGTAATAGCAGGACAAACCGGGTTCTATAGCCTTGAATGGCAACTGGTCTACCACAGAAAGAAATGGCAATCTACTGCTGGAAAAATCTGTCTCGTCAGTCATGTATCGAAATATATATGATTGCCTACACACAGTTTGAAGAACCCAGTTCTAGAGCGATATTATATTAGTCTATGCCAGGATTTGTTTTAATTTTTAATTAATTTCCTAATTCCTTTGTTAAATTTTGTGTTTCTGTAATTATTTTCTTTTCGTTTATTTTTTTCATATGTGTCGGTATCGTTTAGTAATAAATTGATTTTTTTTCATTCTATATGACAATACCACCTCCCTCGCTATCCACGGGTAAAATTGTAGTTTTCCTTATTTTTTGCTAAGATCCTTAGTGCATTTAAGTGTCTTTATGTTCTTTTTTTTCCGTTGTAGATTTCAATAGTGGCAATGATTATTCCTTAAACGAATGTCTCATTCTCTATTAAATCTAGCCGTCCAACATATTTACACCTGCTATTAGAACACAAACAGTTGAGCTTTGTTTATTGTGTTACTTGTTGCTTATTTGTTCAATCGTTTGTTTCAAATAATCCATTTCTGACATTGTTAAAACATTGTTTTGCGAAGTTGGAATTTAGCTGTTTTAAAAGTTAGTTTTTCCATTATATCCCGTTCTTCAATGGATGATTTTAAGAAATCACATGCGTAGGTCAGAAATATGTGATGGGATGTTCATAATATTTTATGTGTGAATTGTAGGATGACTTTTTCTTCGATGCATTTCAATAAGAAATTTTTAGGTTTCTAAATGAATTGGCCGATATCGAAAGTTATTATATTCCTTTGTTGTTTGGTATGTTCCATGTCGACATTATGGAATAACGATATATAAATTTTTATATATCAAGAATATAAAATTTATATATCGTTATCCAATATATATATATATATATATATATATATATATATATATATATATATATATATATATATATTATCCCTCAATGGAAGCACGACTCGTAATTTCACGCACAACACTGGTACTGGATAGAGACTGACCGTCCATATATCATACGGAGATATATGTTGTACTTAAAATAGACGTGTTTTTATTTTATATATATAAAATAAATAAAAAAAATCGATGTATGATATATATAAGCCCTATTAAGCTATCTTCTGCAGAGGGCTTTTGATTGGGCTTTAATCACAATAGGTAAGCGACAATAGACATTGGATGAACGTAAAATCATAAACCCTCACACATTATAACCAAAAACATTTGCGGTTTCTCTCTCTTTTTTAAATATATATATATATATATATATATATATATATAATCTAATTCTTATATTATTTACAGTATTTTTGTTTCATTCATATGTATCATTTTTATTAGTACTTTATTTTATTTCATTTTATCACGGCATATTATATTATTGATATCATTAGTTTTAGCTAGTTTTGTGATATTAATATTAGTAATATTATTAATTACTCTTTTGATTTTCAGAAACAAATAGAGTTACCCTCCCTTGATTTTCCAACGTTCATTCTTGCTTACTTACTTTTTCTACATCAGTGTCTCTTTAAATTAGAATTGATATTTCTTATTTCCAAACTTTCAATCTTAAATTTTAATCTGGGCCTAAATTCAATTTCAAAATTAAAGTACAATTCATTTAAATATTTTAACAACAATAATATTCCACCCCAACAATAAAGAGAACCAGAAGATTTTTGAAAAGACCGATGTCAACCTGAAATAAAATAAAAATAATAATTCCACCATTTGATAATTGCTTCAGCATGAAACTCGGAGTGGTGCAATTAATGTGAGATATTATGTATTTATCTAATCATATATATTAAATAACTCTGTTTTTTAACATTGAGCACTCTTTTTTATACTATAGAGTATATATATGTATTTGTATACAATCGCTCGCTCGTATAACTCCCTATATTTACCATTCGGATATATATATATATATATATATATATATATATATATATATATATATATATATGTATGTATCGAATTCAAAAAAGGAAAAATTGTTGTTAGCGAAAAATGGTTTCAATTTACCGTTTATTCAGTTGAAATAATTAATGCACCATTCAATCAAAGAATTTTTCCTGATATAATGCAAAAAATCTTCGATATTTTTCAAAGATCTTTTGTTTTCTCCTTCGTATTATGAGTTGGATGTCATAAATATAGAATTGAAATTCTGCCAGCGGGTCCTTAATTCTTCAATATTTGTTCAGCGCGATAAGTAATAAAAGCTTAGTTTAAAGACGATGGAATGGCTTTTGAATTTTTTTAGGAAAACATCTTTTCGATGTAAATTCTTGCCAATTTCTTGACGTCAAACATAAAGAATATATATATATATATATATATATATATATATATATATATATATATATATATATATATATATATATCTATATATATATATGTATCTATATATATATATGTATCTATATATATATATATATCTATATATATATATATATGTATCTATATATATATATATATATATATATATATATATATGTATGTGTATATATATATATATATATATATATATATATATATGTATATATATATGTATATATATATATATATATATATATATATATATATATATATAATTCTACACAAGTATGAATGTATATTCTCTCAGTGAAATGCATATGTATAGAGATAGGCACCTGTAATTGTGTAGGAAAACCAAAGTGAATATATAACGTCTTGAGTGGAAATGTGCACGTCAGTAACTTTCTATGTTATCCATATATTCTCTAATCTTCTTTAATTTTGAAAGTCTTCCCAAAGGAAAGCAAATCAACACATTTATTATCTGCAAATTAACTACTTTATCGGATTCATGAAATAAAATTCTGCGAGTGAGAATTTATTCCTCTGCACAGCAACTATAAACAACCAATTGCTATCGGCAGAAACACAGATTTACAATCCACCATGTCCGTTGTTTTTCGTATCCACCAATGAAAGATGGCGATTGGTAATAGCTCATGATTATCTGTTTGGAACGCAGACATATATCGGGTTTGTAATTTATTCATTTCGAATGGATATGCTGGCTTTATTTCCGAACAGTTTTAGACTATGAAAAGCGCCTATCGATAGGGTCTGATTCTTCGTAATCGTCATTTATTTTTAACAGGCCTACTATTTTGTAGAATATTCTATTTCACCCTGATTCTTATCGAGCGAATATATTGACTGACATGAGGATCAGTAATATATATATATATATATATATATATATATATATATATATATATATATAGAGAGAGAGAGAGAGAGAGATGTGCACGTATGTGTCTTGATACATAGGGATGAAATAGCATGAAGAGATGTGAAAAAAATAAGTATATTGATGACGACATATTTATAAATTGATGTACAGTTAAAACATATCGCATTACGCTTTCTCTCTCCCTCTCTCTCTCTCTCTCTATATATATATATATATATATATATATATATATATGCAAGTTTTATAAAACAAGGTTTTTCCTGAATGTTGTGGCTGCCGGGTCATGTAATTTAAAAATTGTGTATTTGAATAGCAATCCCCCTTTCATGCAAGTTTTGATAAAAACGACCCACAAGGTGTGGTTGTTGAGTCTTTTTATATAATTTCTCATGTGTTCGTATAATTTTTTTCTTTTCAGAACATAAATTATATAAAAATCAATTTAAGTCATTCTAGCGTCACTTGACGTGGAAAATTTATTTACAAATGTCCCTGTTGACTAAACCATAGATATAATTCTTAATTGCGTATATAACAATAATTCAATTGTACCTCCATCCATCGAAACCAATATTCTCAAAAAAATTACATCTATGCACTACTAAAGTATCCTCTATACCCATAGTGGCAAAATTTACAATCAAACTAATAAAGTATGGGAAAACCTCTGGGTCCGTGCTTTTCTATTACATGTCCCACGTAGAAAGCAAGATTTTTAAAGAGGTAACTAAACCGAAAATTTTTGTCTGCTACGTAGACGATATTTAGATTTTAGTTAAGAATAAAAATGAAATCGATAATCTCAAAACTACATTCGAAAAAAAAAATCCGTTCTCAACTTTACTCATGAACTTAGCTAACTCCCATTCTTGGGTGTTCTTGTGGAGTCTAGTAATAATACATTCTCTACTTCGTTATATATAAAAAAGCAAATAAATCTTGCCATCTTAATTTTACTAGCTAATTTCCTCTCAGATATAAAATAAGTGTTATTAAAAATTTCCTTATGCAAGCACACAAGAATTCATCCTGTCGTCCACTTTTCTTTAAAGAACTTAATAACGTGAAAGGCACCATAGATTATCATATTAGACTTATTTTCTAACTTAACTAATAGCAACACAAAACTCACGGAAAAAAAACAATAACATAAAACATTTCTACAAAACTCAGAGCATCCTGCAACGTCTCCGCAACGATCCTAGAGACGTCGCTGGAGCCGCGTTGATCAATTTGGATCAGTCCAAGGCGTTCGATAGGCCTCACCATCAGTAGCTGGCTTGTGTCCTACAAGTCGCCAAATTCAAACCCAACTTCTGCAAGTGGATCAGCCTGCTGTATCGTTTCCTAAGTGCTGTGTGCAGGTGAACGGGTAGCGGTCGTGGGCTTTTGCGCTGTCACGGTCGGTTCGTCGGGGTTGTCCGCAAGTCGCCCCTACTTTACGCCGTGGCGTTTGAGCCCCTACTTCACCGACCGAGGGACAGGGCATGCAGATCGGCCCTATGTGGAATTGGTGTCCCTGGTGGAGCTCGAGCTAGGGTTTTCACGTCGTGCCGCAGCGATATTGAGGTATTGCAGAAGGCGCTTGAACGGTACTTGTCACGGGGGGGGGAGATTAACCGCTGCAAGTCTGCTTGCGAAGAGGTGCTTGGAAGGGCATTACTCTTCCGGGATCCTTCAGTTGAATTGATGGTTCCGTACGAATTTTTGGAGGGTAGTTCAAGCCAGATCTCCTACAGAAGAAGAATTGGTCCGAGGTACTGGCAAACGTCGGTGCAGTGGTCCAGTTTTGGCTCTGAAGGCGGTTCCCTTAAAGGGTAGAGTTCCGTGTGCTCCGTGTACTGTCCCATCATTCTTTACCAGTTGTCAGTACACCCTCTCTCCAGGAAACGTAGGAAGGCGATCGAGCGCTTGCTGTTCTCCCTCTTGTGGGGTGGACGCAAACCAAAGGTCTGCAGAGAGGTTTGTGTCAACGTACGTGTTATGTGGGGGGGCTGGGAATTTCAAACTTGGAGAGTCATCAACACGCCTCGAGGTTTTCGTTTTCTTACTCCGAGTGTTGACAGAATATTTGCTTTTGACGGGGAGTGTTAGGGACGGCTTTCTTAGCCTCACCATCAGTCCTCCCAGTTCTGATATTGAATGCTCTCGTAAGCCCCGGAAACATTTCAAATTCTTCTTCGAAAGGCCTTGCGTGACCTTTTACAGCCTAGGACATTTTATCAGAAACTAGTGGAGGGGACGCGTTCGACCCACTTGTGAAAATCTCAGCTTGTCGGCAACTGAGTTTCTGGTCTTAGGCGCCAGCGGCGAATTCGGTTATTTTCGCTTAACTGCGGATTGACCTGGAACGCGCTATCTCTCAATGATGTGGGCTTCAAAGTGGGCTGGTAAGATCTCCCCGACTCTTATAGGTGTGACCTTGATTTGGAAGAAACGCCTGCACACGCCTTTTACCACTGTCCCCAGGTGCGCCCCTTCTGGATTCGTGTCGGTAAGATGACGGCTGGTATCGATCTCGAACATCTTGTGCTCATTGACCTTGCATACGCGTGTGATAATGTGTTGCCCCGCTACTAACCGTGGCAAGGATGGTGGTGTAGACGATGCGGAAGGAATCGTACGACACGAACGTTATTCTCATCAGTATCTGATTGGATTCTTTCGGTATCAGCTCAAGAAGATCAGAACTGACAGAAAGCATTTGTTATCGGCAGATTTCAACAAAGAATGGATAAAAGCGGCGAGGTTAATTTGTGCGAACAGGATCAGTCTTGATTTTCTTTTTTTTCTTTTTTAGATGTCTTTTGACACAATGGGGCAGTTTCATGTTGGACCCCTGCTTTTGTTTACCTAGTTATTGTGAGTAATTGTTGTTCCCGGTCTGCTCTCGGCATTCTCTTTTGTCATGATGTATGTCAAGATTCCCAACCTCACCAGTTTGTTTTTGTTTCCACCATCTTTTTATTTTAAATGGATCAGCTTTTAATAATTCTTCACTCGCTAATTTCTTTGGTCTCATCCTTGCCCCTAGCGAGTGAGCTGCTTAATTATGCTTAGCGCCAGAATACAGTGGGCTCTTTTATTTTTCTATCGGATGGACGGATCCTACTAACATTTTTTTTTATTTCGTTATTGGGTATATCTCCTTCTTCCCGCATTTCGTGCCATATTTTTATATATTATTATATGAAAAAAAAAAAACAAAAACAAAATACAATTGTATATATTTTCATGTCATGGGTGCTTTAGTAGGATCCCTGTGAATATGCTGTATTATGGTATGTGTTGGATTGAATGGCGATGAATGAGTTCTTTTGGCGTATGAATAAATTGTACTGAATGAAGATGTAGATGTTGTCAGCGACAACTAACCTTTCCAAACCCAGTTTGGCCTTGGGCCACACATCAAATGTAATATTTCAAAATAAAAACATTTTCTCAAAAAAAAAAAAGAAACTCCAAAAACCCCAAAAACAAAACAAATGCATAGTGACTATAAGCAAGACGATTCTTCACTTAGAAAACATCATAAAGAATTACACAACTCAAGTCGACAAAAACAAGAAAATTATTTATTCAAAAAAATTTAAAACCGCTAACCTCATCGTCAAATATTTAAAACCTGCAAGATTTACATTACAGCTCACCAATATTATTTACGAATAACAATAACATCAACTATGAATACAGCCAAAATGTGCTGGATGTGTTTAGAAAATAAAACATTCCTATAACTCTAGATACATACATAAAACAATGCAAATATTCAGCTAAAAGTAAAATAAAATTCATCCTTTACAAGGGATAAAAGTATAGCCAAAAGCACTTGGAAAACTTTCGGACAATTTTTATATACTTTATGTCCTGAAAAGAAAACAATGAGAAATTATATAAACAAAAATCCACCAACACGCCTTGTCAGTCGTTTTCAATGAATGATTTTCGATGTTCTACTCGTTCGGGGCGCGTAGAATATAGAAATATCAACGAATTAAAAGGCCGATGATAAGATGCCTAACATAGAGAGACGATTCGTAAAACAAAATCCTTAAGTCGATTCGAGCTACAAATCTACAAGTTATTTGCTAGCTGTCTTTAAATGTTTTGCATTTCAGTTTAGCTAGTTGATGAAACAACATGAACACGTTTACGAAGAAGGAATTTGACAAAAAAACTCTTAATTAACTCTATTAAGGACACGATACAACACAATAAACTAAAATATTGACTGCAGAATTAGAGGTGAGATAGTTAATCATTATGAACGAATGCAAGTACGCATGTAGTATAAGTGGTTGGAAGAGTGATCCACTCAGAACTGTACAAATGACTGAATTTTAAGAATGTATACCAAATTTATATAGGCAAAGAATAAGATCTCTTGGAGAATAAAGTATTTTTCTTGGACTTTGAAATTCATAGGAATGCAGCAAGACCAGAATATAAGATCCAGTTATCGTGAAAAAGACAATCCCGCTTAGCAGATATAGACAGAAGCTTAACATTGGAATAAATTTCAACATTTGAAAGAAAAACATGAAGCTGAAATCATTATTGGTGCGATTAAAAAAAAACAACGAAGAATTTGAAATGGATGGAAAAAAACTGAAGCCATTGAAACGACAAAATTACAAAAGCGTATTGAGTATTAAATGCTATCACTTGATCTCCAGTGAAAGTCAACCAGATGCTCTACTCTGCTGCGAAAACCTAATAAGTAAATACAATAGTAATAAAAATCGATGGATGTAATCATTGACAAGTGTATTTGATATTTCAAAGCATTTATATGATTGATACTTCATTTGTGGCAAGCCATATAGCTAAACAGGCATGACGTTCTAGCAATAATCATGGCAACAACGTCAAACAAATTAAGTGTCCATGCTTAGTTGATTGAGGACTTGAACAACTGCGGTTGTTGGCATCCATTATAATAACACAAATGTTCCATTTCCGATTTTTGTCTACAAGGAAAATATTGAGTGAGTTAGTGAAAAAAAATTGAAAACTAACAAAGAGAAAGAAAGAATCAGAGAGAGAGAGAGAGAGAGAGAGAGAGAACTTAAAAGAGAAAAGCAAAGTGTGAGAGATGCAAGCGGACAACAAAGTAGAAAGCGAGACAAAATTTGAGAGTGAGAGATATGAAAGATAAAAATCCTTTTATGAAAATGTAAGCATTTTAATAGTTTCAATCACAAACTGATTGATTCAGTCTCTCCCCCTCTCTCTCTCTCTCTCTCTCTCTATATATATATATATATATATATATATATATATATATATATATATATATATTATTGTGGCTATTGTTAAAAAGTATAACCATCACTGACAAATTTGATCCACTATTTTAGTTGTCGTAAGAACGACAATAGGCCTTTGAAGCTAGCAAGTGACTTGCAATTCATAACCGATAAACTAAGCTGTTCTGTATAGGGTTTCGCCTCTTTTGTAAATTCTGTTAATGTTGCTCGTAGATTTTCAAGTAAGGGGTGACAGCTGAGACGTTTCTGTATGTTTTATCACGCCCTCTGCATTTTTTTTTCCCAGTCTCAAAATAATTGTAATTTCATCGTAATTTCTCAAAGGTCAGCAAATATGATCCTTCCTGTGGCTAACGAGGTCTGCACTGTAGAGGCGTTTCCTCTTTTCTAACAACACGATTAACATTTACCCAACTCTTGATCATTTCTAGGACCGCAGTGTCTTGTGTGCGGGATATTTGGTGGATACCAATAATCGATCTTAAACTGTCTTGGTAGAATCTTTCCAGAGTGTTTAAATGTTTGTGATACACATGTCTCACATGAGTAGAGCAGGCACGTCAATACAGGGCACTGTAGGCTGTCATCCTTGTGCAAATTGATAGTAAGGCCGGAAACTTTGTAGAAACAGGAATGATTATCCATCAGAGCATGTGCTTCTGTTTGGTTGACGAACTCACAATTATCGAACAAGAACTCGGAACATGTTAGGTGTCGCGTTGGATGTTGAAGAGCACTGTATAACAAAATTATGACTTTTTGTCTTTGGTCACTATGTGTTATTTTCCAATTGCTTCTGCCTAGGAAGTAAACGAGATGATTATTATTTCCTTCAAACTTTGTCATATTGACATCGATGTTTTGAAACTAAACTATTTTCCATTACATTCCAGATAGTTGTTGAAGGGGAATTTTCTTTCAAGAAGTTTCTAAAAGGTTCAAGAATTGCTAGAACGTTTTGACAACACAGATGACAGTATAAATACAGGGAACATAAGCTCGACAGTTCAGTTTACTTCTAACTGACCAGGTGCAGACAAGTCGTTGTTGATAGATGCATTCGTCACAGCTGGCATCAAGAGGCTGGAGGCATCCAGCAGATGCATTTTGCTATATCTGTGTCGAATTTATCAAAACAAGAGAGAAAAATTACTCTGGCAAAATGTGTGAGGCCTACAAGGCATATTTCGGCATGCTTGTCGGGGATGAAGACAAAATCTCATTTCAACTGCGGACTTTACAAAAGAACTCTCGAAGCTAAGATGGAAAGTTTTACTTGTTTGGATAGCGAAATTTTTAAGTGTAAATGTTTTGGAGTTTTTAAATTTAGATATTTTATTTTTATTACCATATCTATTGAAAAATATGTATTAAATATGTCTCAAAAATCGTGCATTATTATCCACAGTATCATGGATGTTTTCTATACTGGGTCACTGACAAGAGTCATTAAAATATAAAATTTTAGGGATGTTTAGTATTCAAGATTCACTATTCTTGTGGCATTTGTTTCATTAATTGGGCTCCAAAGACAGAGTTTTACATATTCAGAGCACAATATTTAGAAATTTCAAAAATATCATTTTTTTTTCAATGACACTGCGTGAAATATATTTGTATTTTTATACCCATATTTTTTTTTCAGGGTGGTACATAGGGCAAATAGAGCCATGCAATTCGCAATTCCACGGATTTGGAGAGAACCAAGCAATTGCTTCTTTTGCATGGTGGACTCTTCCAATCGTTGAACTTACAATAATATGTCCAGACTAAATGCCATCCATTCCCCCATACAGTCCTGAACTCCTGTTACCCACTTCTCAAAGAGAGAGAGAGAGAGCAGTTGTCTTCAAAAGAGAACAGCAATTCAGAAGAGGATGATATCATTGATTTTGATTACAGAGGCGCACCCGAGGAGAGAAAAACATACTACCCTAACCAAGAAGACCTCAACGACCTAATCAGAGATCTTGGTCTCATAAAATCCAATGCTCAGCTTCTGACATAGAGTCTCAAGCAGTGGAATTTGATAGATGAAATTGTACAAGAAAATATACGAATGTGCATGTCAGACAAAGCGTCAAGCTTTTTCATCCGTCATGATTGGCTTTGCTTCTGCCACAATGTGACCAGTCTGTTCGAGGCAACTGGAATCGTCTATAATTCCAGAGAGTAACGCTTCTTCATCGGCAGCTCATCCAAGAGCCCCAAAGCCAAGCTACTTCATAAAAGGAACATATATCCATCTCTTCTCCTAGCTCACTCGGTGTAAATCAAAGAGAAATACAACAGTGCCAAGATCTTTCTAGATGTTTTGAAATATTTGTTTTGGAAGGTTATCGGAGACTTCAAAATGGTGGCCTTCTTGATGAGTATCCAAGGCACCTTTACCAAGGTTACTTATGGAACAGCAAGAAAACTGCAGCACATTAACACAGGCGAGACTAGTCACGGCGGACAGAGTTCAGTGTGGGAAGGAACAACGTCAAATGGAAACCATTGTTGGAGACCCTGAAAGTGTTGTTTCCTCCACGTCATGTATCTTCAAGACATCTTCCCAAATTTCTTCGTTTTATCACGAGGCATGTTACCAAACATATCTGACAATTATGTGTTGTTAATTATATATATGTTGTTGTCAAATAAGAGCCGGTCCGTTAAGATTTTGACGGAATTTACAAAATAAAATCACCAATGTAACGAAAGTATCAAACCGATGATATCTGCATTTAAATAAATTAACGCATTTGTTCTTATATATATATATATATATATATATATATATATATATATATATCAGAACAATTATGTATATATTAGTGAACTCTTCCGTCGTTTCGACGTATGTGGATCAAGCAGCTGAGCTCTTAGAACCGACAGCCATATTAACTGCGCATATCATTTGATTATAGTTGTGAAAGCTTGTGCAGAAACAACCGAATACAGAGAACTGGTGCACAGGATGTAAAAAGATCTCCAAAGGGTTTCGAAATCAGGGTTGTCATTCTCCTAGTCCGTTCGCCATCCAAGGCTATTCGACCCAGTCTGTACTGCTATTTACCCACAAGTGGGAGAGAAGAGATGGATTCATAGCATTCCCAAGTGAATGTAATGAACTGAAGCGTAAGTAATTCTTCAATCTGAGGCTCTGCGTCTCTGCCTCTTCTCTCATTCTCGTTCTCTCTCTCTGTATATATATATATATATATATATATATATATATGTGTGTGTGTGTGTGTGTGTGTGTGTGTGTGTGTGTGTGTGTGTGTGTGTGTGTGTGTGTGTGTGTGTGCGTGCGTAAACCAAAGAATGATAAATGGTGTTAAGTCAATGGTCAGCAGCAACTACAGTTTCATACACATCCTCTATATAATTATTCTGTGTACCATCATGGTACTCCATTAGGAGTAATTTTATTTTGTAAAAGATATTATATATATATATATATATATATATATATATATATATATATATATATATATATATATATATATTCTTGTTTGGTTTCGGTAGAGAAAAGAAGCGTAAAAAAGCGAAGGGAAGAAATCGTAACAATGACAAGACTAATGAATATATGTTATTTAATGGCGAACCACTGAAAGAATGGCGGGAAAATGATCATCAGGAGAAATAGATATCCTGATGTGAAAAGAAATGCACTAGTAATTGGCAATTGATTGTTAGGCTGCTGGGTAATGGCCGATAACATTTTATAGTTTTAATGTACATTGTCATTTTGTCAATCCTTTGTCTATCAATTGATCAAGAAGTTAAATAAAAGTTTGCTATTTGGATGAACCTTCATTATTTAGTCGCAAATCGAAAGCTATTTTCTTTATAATGCTCTCCTTAATGATAATGTTACTTCCAGCAATCTAAATGAAAACAGCAATAAGTATGATTTTGACTACTAGTACTATTACTACTAATTGCACTACTACTATTAATACTATTAATAATAACAACGGTTTGTGTCACCATTATGTAATTTCACATGCAGAACTTAAATACCTTGCATTTCGTTAATCATCTATAGTAGCAAATCAAATTTTGTGATAAAAGCGAAAATGTCACAGAAAAAGAAAATGTTACTGAATAACAGTTCAGTAATATCAATGTTCCTATATGGCAGTGAATGCTGGACAATCACATCACGAATGAAGAAGAGACATGAAGCAACAGAAATGTGGTTTTTGCAGATGGATGCTGAGGATACTATGAACCGAACATGTGAGCAACGACGAAATTTTAGAGAAAATCGAAACAAAAAGGACATTTATAATTAACATCAGGAAGAGAGTGTTGAAATTTCTCGGTCACGTAATGAGGAAAGAGTGCTTTGAAAATTCGATACTCTCATGACAGATTGAAGCTAGAGGGACAGAGGAAAACAAAGCATAACCTGTCTGGCAAGCCTGAATAAATGTTAGGTGAAGCAAGGTTTAGAAGAGATAGCAAAAAGACAAAATTTATTAAGAGCTAAAAAGGATAGGAAATTGTGGAGAGCCATGATTGCTAACGTCCAGATGGACAAGGCACATAGAAGGAGAAGAATTACGTTTATATTTAAACACATCGGAATCAGAAGAGTTTCGACTTTGCCAGTGTCCTTATTCTATCACACATTGTAATCGTTTTAGGCTATCAATCTTCGTCATTACACATCGAATTTTGTAATTTTGTACATGAAAATGTTTAGTCTTAAAATTCAATCAATTGTGTAATAAAAATGAAAAAAAAAAAAAACATTGAAAAGGGCCAGAAAATCTTGAACCCATTATTGCTATATGTATAATGTAAATTATTTGCTAATGCTTCTACGATAGAAATGCATTAAAAATGAAGAAAAACACATGAAGTAGGAATTAATGTGCTAAGGACAGAATATGGATGATTATATGTAAAGTAACGTGTAAAGTTTTTCAGCCATCTTTAGTAAAAATGTTTGCCAGCTTATAAGTGGATGCATCACATTTTCTAAAGATAAAACATTGACACAATTGAAATAATTTTCATACCCAATTATCATATATTGTAGCAGTTGGCCTGAACTCTAAACTGGTAAGCTGGCATTTATTACAACATTTCAATAATTGAAACGAAGATTTTTGCAATGGTCTGTATAATTATTCAACTGGTTTGTACTTAGATTTAAAATTTCTGAATCTATGAATAATTCCAATGACAATATTTACATTATCAATATATCAGATTCAACTACAGATTTCTATATTCGTGATAATAAGTCACATTTCTATTATCTAAAGGAACAAAGTTTAGCAGAAAAAATTACGAGGTAGCAGATGACGGATGTATTTAACAAATTTTTTCCGTGAAGTTTTAAAAATGAAAGATCACCCCTGTCAATGAATTCGTATTTAAGACTCTAGAAGTTATTAATTGATTTCGAGTCCTTACAGTTAATATTATTAATATAGTGATATAAAAAACACCATTAATATAAAGTTATATACACTGTAGTTTCTATTTCGATTACAATCAGTTGAGGTAAATGTTTCCATAGAATTATTTTAAATTTTGTTTTGCTGGAATTTTATCTCAGATCATCGCTCAATTTTAATTGTGATTTTCATCATAAAAGAAGGATTCCATTTTTAATTACTCAGAAGAATATTTACATAAATTTAACTCCTTGGAGACACCTGACTAGACAAAGTGAATTGAGTAAAATAAAAGAAGTTCTCAAAAGAGGCCATATCTGGAGAATTCGTTTCCCATGGACGAATTCCCCTTCCACATTCTAATTGTTATTTTTTTGCATTGTATTTCTGAAAGACTCGCGTTGTCACACAACAACATTTTTGTCGACTTCCTAATTCTGACAAATGTCTTTTTTCTGTTGCAATATGTAATTCAATAATTCTACTTGCTCGCTGTAATAGTAAATACTAACAACTTGATAGATAGAATCTTCTTTGAATTTATATCAAATACTAAAAATATTTGAAAATGTTGAAAACTTTTGTGGATCTGATCAGGACTTTCTGGCTAACAATTAATTTTTCAACGCCAGTAACTATTGTACTATTTTTTTATGAATCGACTAAGAAGAGAAAGACAGTTGTTCATTTTCTACATGTGGAGCAAATTCTTACGAGCTTCGGTGTTTTCTCCATTGCTTAGGAACGACATAATACAGTAAACTTTTTGCACGGGCGATGAAGAGCTGAATACACAACATAAAAAAGCTAAAATGGATCCGAAGACTTTTGTATCATTTTCCATTTGTCACTCTGAACTGGTTGTTATTAATTTTAATGTTCAAGAAAAAAAAATACAGGAATACGAAGTGAAATATGTGAACCCATGAAAAATAATGTTTATATTTAATAAGATATCATTTTGTATTTCGAAAAATGATAAAAATCTCGAATTCAGTTTCTTTATTTCTAAAGATCAATAACAAATGTAGATTTAATAGAAATAAAAATGAGAAACATATAACCTGTGAATGTAGCAAATTAGTCCGACAAAAATTACAAGAATAGACAAGACTAGGTGTGAAAGGGGATCCATTGGGAACTATGCAAACGAATGCATTTTGGCCATACAGCCAAATGGTTATATATGCAGAGCAGATTCGGTCCTTAAGAATGAAACTCATAAACCCCTTGATTGAGATTCTAACGGATTGTCGAATTCAGATTCAGAAAACAATATAGCAATCACCAACGAAAGGAAACAGGCGTGACGGAATATATATATATATATATATATATATATATATATATATATATATATATGAAAAAAAAAATTGAAAAGTATCTTGACCTATTAAAAGAGTGAGGAAGATGTGTGTAAGAAGAACGTGAATGTCATCCCAATTGTTGTCGGGGAGCTGGGAATGGTCTAAAGATCCGAAAAAGCTGAAGGAACTGGAAATCAGGACTTCTGAAAACAAATGGAATACTAAAAAGTAAGCTGTGGTATTTAGGAGACACTTGAAGTCACACACGTGCATTCTATTCTTACAAACATTTACTCCAACGCTTATTTCATGTGGTTTACTAAACACTATGTATGATGTCACGATATCATTATTATTATTATGAATAATATTATTATTACTGAATGAGAGAGCAGTGTGCTAAGAAATTGATACCGGGGTACAAATACAGGAATCCCAATACATAATGACACCCAGTCTGATATGCGTATACCAGGTATATGGATCCCAATCAAATGCATAACCTTGTGGGTGGGGCCCAAGTTGGGTAACTATCTTGGCGTGATACCCCAAGTTACATTGACTGTCTCGTTCTTCAAATAAATAAAAAAACATATCGACTCTCGGTCATAATGATCCTCCACTACTCTCGCAGAAATGAACAAGGCATCATCCCCTGAGGAGGACACACAAACTGGTTAAGATCAGGCAACTGAAAAACAAATCAGCAGTAATGAAGCGGATTTTTACTGAAGTCCATCTTAATTCCCCATGACAAAACATTTTCATGTTAACACCTCCCATTAATTAAAATATTATTATTAACTCTCTTCATCTATATCTTTTCATTCATTCGTGGGTATGACGATAAAATACATTCAGCAGCAATCGGGAGATTGGAGATTTTGAGGAGTGTGGAACTACCTCTTAATTACTGTTGTTTCCAAGTCCACCCTGAACGGGAGTAGTAGCACCTGTTAGGGTCCCAGCTACGAGAAAATAGTGAACCCCAAACAAAAACGAAGCCCTATGAAAGTATAAAAATACATTTTATATTAAAGATACCAAGAATACATTTTTATATCAAAAAGATTACCAACAATACATATTTGTAGTGAAATTATAACCGATACCAATTTAGCGCAGAATTACTAAGAGTACTTTGTAGCTGTAGTTGAAGGCATACAGTTATGTTCAAAATATTTAGATTTCGGCATTAAATAACCCATAGAGGTGTTGATATGCCGCTAAACAAAATCAACTAAACAACGAACATGAAAGAACACTTTCTTGACAATCCGTATAATATCCTGCAATTTCTTAAATCTTTCCTAAATGTAACAAGGAAACTACAACATAAAACACGCACATCACGACCTTTAGTAATTATGTCCACACAAACATGTATATGCGCAAAATCTAAGTATCATCTACCATGTATTCAATTGTGAAAGCAGAATAGCATATTATTACTTCAAAGCCCCAAAGAACATTAAATTTAGGCATTATATGATTCATAAGTCATAAACAAACAAATCAGCCAGATATTATAATGGCAAATACAAATATGGATATTCTGGTAATTTTAAGAAATTATTTTAAACTGATTCTTAAAGCCGTTGAAATTCCTCACAGAATTTGGAAAGTAAAGTAAAAGAAGTAAAGAAAAGAATATCTGTATTGACCAGCTTAAGTGCTTTAAACGTAGTGCATTTTCAGTTGTATTAAATCACAAACACTTGCCGATTAGGATGCTGTAAATCGCAAAACATGAAACATCTGACCACCAATACTTGAACATTTTGAAAATAGCCAAGATTATGTAGAAAAAAATGTAGAGTATTCATAATTTTTAAAACATACTACAGCGCTCAAGGTATTCTCCATTTACCGAAAAACGAAAATACTTTTTATTCAACGCCCTATATCTTAGGAGATTACTGTAACACAGTCTTACTAATTCCATTTCTCCCATATGGCCTCATGCCAAACTAAGTTTGTTAAATGCGCATATCGTTTTCCCTATATTGGTACATGTATATTTTATTTTGTCATTGTATGTGTATTTGCATGAATGAATTCCATTCTGTAGAAAGTCTTTGTAACACCAATGGCTGCTTTTTAATATTGGGTATTTGCGCACTCATGACAATGCACCTGTGAAGACGAGCGGAAATAACCGCGTTTGTGTGCTACTGTTTTAATGGAGTTCCATGCTGCAACTCTCCAGTAAATATATGAAGAAATCACAATCCGCGCATGCGCAAATGTTTCCCGATCTTATTCAGGTTCTATTTTGACAGGCAACGATTTTTAATATCTTTCGCTCCTGGGGCCCTCTTGACCTCGGCACGACAGGAAATAAAGTTCGTGTCGCACGGGTCTTCAGTTCACGCCGCCAGACAGAGAATGTAGCGGTGATACTCAGGCAAACATTCCTTGTTTAGCAACTGTTTACGGCAAATGCAAATCATTTGTCCACTTGCAAATACATGACACAAAGAATACATATAATCATGGAATCGTAATTATTATTGTAGTCCTTTTTTCTTTTTTTTTTTTCGTAACGGAAACTTTTTTTCGCTAAAAGTGACATCACGATTAATCTGCTATTGAAAGCTTCCACAGGAAGCAGCTGCGAGATTTCGGAAGTCTGTTGGGAATTATAAAAACTTATCGCTTATTCTTTCATTTTGTCTTTATTAATAATAATGCACTACAATGGAGATATGTGATTTCTATTAATAGTCTCTTTCTGTGTTGGGTGAGACGCGCCGATGGATGCCGGTAAAGGTAATGAGCTGCATCTGTGAAGTCGAAATGAGGAAACATTTTGGGGATGAATTACTGTGTGATTTAGCATATGAACTTTTCAATGTCATTATTGAAATTATTGCAGGAATGAAACGGGAGAAAGAAGAGCTTGTAAGAAAGAAAGAAAGACAGAAAGACATGGAAAAGAGATAAACAGGCCATAAATAATGAAGGACAGAAAAAGAAAAACAAAAGAAAATAAAAAAAAAACAAGAAAAAGGGAAGAAAGAAAATATAATGAAAGAAAAAAGAATAGAAGAAAAAGAATGTAAAGCAAAAGAAAGAAAACAAATTGAAAGAAAGAAAAGACAACTAAAAAAAAGGAGGAATAAAAAAAAATCAGTACGGAAAGAATAAAGAGAATGAAGAGTACAAAATAAAATGCTCCCCCCACCCCCAAGAAAAAACAGCACTTTATTGATTCTTCCGATTATAATTCTTCTCTTTGCTTTTTCCCTAACGACATCCCAGTTGAGGCTTTCTCTGGTCTTCCACGGTTAACTCAAGTCCAGCAACAAGACATAATTTAGATCATTATCTTTACTTTTGTTTTCTTGACCATTATGTTTCATGAGATATTTTCATTGGCCGTCTTCGTATTGTGTAAACTTCTAAGATGAAACATTCTTAATATTAAATGAGATATTTGCTCTGCTATATTCGGCAATATTATTTAGTTTACCATATTGAAATTGTTGGTATCTTCGACTATTTTCAGCTGTACATTCAATGACTTTTCTTTTACTCATTCTATTTAACAGATTCATTGAACAAAGCGACAAATTTCTTTCAAGCAATGAGTGAAAAACAAAGCAAAACAAATCCCAGTGACTGTACAATTTATTGTTGCTTGGATTACCGAGTAGCAATTTATCACTGGATGGGATCAAAACTGCAAATGTTGGGATACGAGTATAAATGAAACATTTACTAATTGATTCCAGTCAAGATTAAGAAATGCTGTCAAAATATAGCGATCAAGAAACGAGAAAGTCCTTGTTCAAATTATTTCTCGCTTCTGGGCTTCAGATAATAGAAGGAAGATTAATGCAGTTGTCGTAAGAATGTTGAGGATAACAGTTCGAATAATTCAGGAAATAATGATAAATTGACCGTATGAAATCGGAATATATGACTAGAATTATATTATAGTCTTATTCTGTTACTATCGATTGTAAAAAGATGTAATGTATGGTCGTTAGTAAAAGGGACAACCTAAGATGCAAACTATGAATTGGTGACGCCAAAATAAAGCAAGTCCAGACATTTTACATTTCTAGAGTAAGATCATTTCCAGTTCAAATGCACATAATAACCGAATTTTCTCAGTAATGCTTACTGTAATATCCTACCACTAGTAATCCCTTTTCCTTGTTTTTCAATATATATTATTTTATAGTAAAATTATTCAAAATGCATACCACCGAAAACCTTTACAATGCATTCCAAGATCTTAGAAAGAATAATAATATGCTATCTTGGACTTTCAGAAATGTAATTCTTTTTATGTATTATATCATCTCAGAAAGAGATCGATCATGGCTCTCCATAACTTCCTGTCTTTTTGTTGCTCTCATTAACCTTTGATTATTTATCCCTGTTTATCTCTACCATCAAAAATCTTTAAATAGTTTACTCGCTGTTTGCATTGCTTTCAACACCTCTTGTCAGTGGAGGTCTTCTTCAGGCCTTCTTTTCTCGTTATATGTCCCAGACATTTCGAATGTCTCTTTCTGATTGTAGGTATACATTTCCTTGTAGTTCCTATTTTTATTAAAGTTTCCACGTTCTTCGCATATTATGTTTATGTTATTCTTGGCGTTTGGCGGTAGGACAACATCTCTGTCGCATCCGTTCGTTTCTTCAGCTGTGAAGATATTACCCAACACTCAATGTTGGTAAACTTTAATTTATGATACCATTTTTCTATCTCTTTCTGGAGATAGGAAAAACACTTTTACTATTCATAAGGGCTCAAATTTTATGTCTTCTATCACTATTAGATAGTAAAATATCTGTACCTATTTGATTTTAACATCCCCGGATTTTGACCTGCTTTTTTTTTGCTGACAAGCATGCATAATATTGTTTTTCCGTTAATAGTACCATCTTCTTGCCTTCCAATATTACCTTGTCTACGAATTCTTGCGGTTTTCGTTCTGAATCTGCAAGAAACAAAGTGTCACCCGTGTACCTTGCAAGACATAATCTTAGTTCTCTTAGGATCGTCTCAAACGCATCCTTGTCTTACTCTCTCTTTTTCTGTTGTTGTTGTTGTATATTCATTGAACTTATTCTCTATCTGCATACAGGCTGATTGTTTTCACTAGATGTTACGGTTGTCTTGGACATCTTTGTTAATAAAATCAAACAGGACACCGTTCATAATGCAAGGGTTAAAACAATAAGATAGTTGTCGAACTAATGTAAATAAATAGTCTCAGAACTTCAGAAAATAATAAAAAAATTAACACAAAAAGAAAAGATAAAGTTGATAACCATTGTGAATTAAAAAAAAACCCTAAAAAACAATTTATTTATACGATATAAAAAATACTTATACAGGTTGTCCATAAAGTCCGTGTACAATTCAAAATACTTTAAAATAACTTTTTAACTATCAATGAAAGAAACAATCTGCAAAAAGGACAAGAAAGAAAAAATATTTTAATTGATTATTGGGATTGTTAATTTTCAAAATATCCGCCATCATGACGCGTACAAAATAACAAACAAATAATAAAATGTTCAGAAAACAAGAAAAAAACTCGACTTATAAAACTTTCTTATGGGTTTTATAGTTTGTTTCTATCCTGTATAGTTACAAAGGTACAAGTATTTTAAATTGCACACAGACTTTATGGACTCCTTGTATTGATGTTTTTCAATATACAATTTATTTCCCTACTAATGTTTAATGCTTGAACTCTCCTTTAAGAAACTAAACGTTCCTAACTCGTTTTTTTTTAATCTGTCAATCTATATAATTCGCTAATAGAGCCGACTCTCTATTTGGTGGCTGAAACTCTGCACATACCGAATATAGTAATGTTTTACTGTACATATATACTTTTGTTAAAATTTGAAAGTATTAAGAAACAGAAAAATTTGGTTAGAAACATAGAAGAGAATGTTTAAATGCTATGTAATATCAATTCCTCACAATTTCCTTACAGGGGAGAATTCTTGTGAAAACAAATATGGTTCAAGATGTTGAGAATATTATGGATGGAACATGTGGGTAATGAGGAAGTCTTCAGGAAAACAAAAATGACATTTGTATTTAGAATCAAAATGAAAGAGTTGGAATTTGGGGGAAAGTGGGCATGGAGAATTTGACACTGATAGAAAGAGAGGAGATGATCCCAGTGTGCGACACTGTTGGGAAGTGTCTGAAAACAATGCCATGTTTTTAATAGTTTCTTCCCCTAAAAGGCAATAATGCCTCTAAGACGCAATGGGTTACTAAGAGTGAAAGAGAATAAGAAGAGTTTAGTGAGGAGAAAGGCGAATAAAATAGAAAGAAAGATTCAGGTAGGCAGAAGATGGGGATTGACATTGCATTTAATTTTTTGAAAATTGTAGGTGACAGGGAAGCAAGAAACTGAAAGAGATTTCCAAAGGTGAGAAAAGAAACTATCAGAATAGAACTTACGGTTGCGATGAAACCTAGTTGCTAATCTGAAATTAGATGAAATTCAAGCGGTTGAGGTGCCAGAGAGGATATCTCATTAGAACAACTGCCATGAAAATATTTACAGAAACGACGGAGTAGTTGGAAAATATCAGAGTAGATGAAAAACAACTGAAGTCGGAAGACCAGAGCAGAACCGATAACATGACAGAAACATTTTGGATTTTATGAAGAATCTTGAGATATATAGCCAAAGTAACAGATCAGATATCACAGTAATATTCAATTCACGGATAAATGCTAGATTTAGAAATGTGAAAGATTGATTCTGACGAGAAAAATTGTCTGTCACAACACAGTGGATCAACATTCCTACCAGTAGACCCAGCAATTGAGTCAATATAATCAGTTGACTTCACGTCAGTCGAAAACATGCAACCAAGAAAGCCTAAAGAATTGTTCTCCTGGAGGTTAACATCAGCCATGCTAATGAAAGATAAAAAGGTTCTCTATAATGATTAAAAGATATCAATTTCATTTTGGAGGCGTTACAATTTACAAGGCATTTTTTCTGATTGGAGGTTATTTTCCTGGGCAGATGTCGGATGTACCAAACTTACTATTACAAAAAGAGTAAATACTTGTGTTTTCAGCATAAATATCTAGCTGAGAACTGATGGCATCGGAATGGTCGTTGATAAAATTAAGAAACAACTAAAGCCCGAGGATAGGACCTTGGGGGCACCCACGCATTAATGTGAAATGATCTAGAAGAGTGATCGTTCAACCCGACTTTGATGACAGGATATGTTAAATTTTGAGCTTGTGAAAACGACCAGCAAACCAATCGTTGGCATACATCTTGGAGATATCTAAAGCCACGGCCCGAGCTGAGCTTTTTTTATCAAAAGAGGTAAAAGACGATAAATTGATAAGTCAGACAGTTCACCAGTATTCTTCAAAACGGGAAATACAAAAGAGGATTTCCAACAAAACTGGAAAGCACGAAACACTCAAACCTTGTGAGTGGAATTGATTAGTCAATGGGTGTGTTAACATGAATTCGCAAGACATCGAGGCCGAGGGTTTGAGTGTACTGACCTTGTTCAAACTGTTGATTACGACAGACAATGCGCTCTCTCCTAGAAACTGGAACTAAGGTCCGTTTAGCATAGTTGCAGTATAAACCCCAGGTGGGGGTCTGTGTGTGTTGAAAAGAAATATGTCAAAGAAAACGTCGTCAACAGGGATTGGCTAACCGCTCTAGAATTCGTGCAGACTCGGAAATGAACAGCCATTATTTATTACTTTAATCGTAAATAACCATCTTTTGAAGATAGTTGCAGACTTTATCTGCAGTCTAAGATCGAGTCAAGGATGTCGAATAAAGAAGCAAAGGCGCGTGTTGAATTATAATTGAAAGATTGTAGTCTTACTGGCCAGAATTAAATTTTTACTCAATGACCCACCAGAAATCAAGATGACCTATGTGCAGGGATGACTAATGTTGAACTTACAGTAACTTAATGCAGAATCATGTGGCTTTACAGCTGCATTCAGTTTTACAAGCGTGGGAAATTACTGTAATGCACACAGTTATATAAACTAACCACCACAGAAAGGAGTTAGGTAGTCTCTCATATATCGCAGAAGAGAATGTAAGGTTCACATTTCGAACCGGGGGGGGGGCACTCACTCACACAGTGACCGATAGTAAATAACGAGTTGAATAAAATGTAAAGTGATGAAACTTTCAAGTCTTGGGTTATTTATTAGCCCGCACGTGTAATCGGCTCCTACATTTTTTACACTGACCATCAAGTCAGTGTTGTGAGTTCAATCCTCATTAGATGCCCAACTGTACTATAATTGTGGTCTTGTGCTAGACAAAAGTAAGTTTAGTCAACATTTGTTGACCATTATTACAGTTTTGTTTTAAATTTCCAGTGAGTGTTACAGATTTGTAGTCTCTTCTTTGACAGGCTAAGCTAAACTTAAATATCTGAGAATCTGGATAACAAATCTAGCAAAAAAAAGTGTATGGTCCGCTTTTCAAAAAAAATGTGTCTACGTCCGCTTTTCTTGAAAACTACACACTGAACAAACATTTCTTGTTCAGGCCACAGCACGTAGTAAATATAAATACGAACCATCAGTAAAACTCGAACGAGCATCCCCATGGGCTGTGAAAAGTAGATTTAAATGTGTCAGCTCTTCTACCGTTCAACCTTACAATTAGACAAGTGATCAAATATAAACTATAAACATATAAAAAGTGTTAGATTAATTGTTTAAATTTACAGTCCACCAAGAAAGAAGCGCTTTCTTCTGAGTGGGAGAAAGATGTGACCTGGGAGTTAATTTGAGAAACCGCTGCCCAAGAGCATAGTTATAATTTGGGCTTCGATTAAGTTGACGATTTACTCGTATATATAAGAATGTAATTAAGAAAATAGAATTAAGAAAATAGAAGAAGAAAACAAATTAACAGCCCATCTTGATATGTCCGATAATTTTCAATAAACAATGAATTTCCAGCAAGCAAAATACTCTGTGGGATATGTCTAACAGAAATTATATTGATCAGAATCGATGTTTTCTTTTCATTAAAATTGATCAAAACGACTATATTTGACACATTTTTAAACAAAAGTCAATTCCCGGTTTTAAAAATTTTTCAAAAATAAAATATATATTTCTGAAACGTTATTTGAAGAAAATTAGCAAATTTAAAATTAAATTAATCTGATTTGAAACAATATTATTTACTTATAGCATAAAATGTTGCATACAAACATTTCTTAACTGCGGAGTCTTGTTTTTTACGTGTGAATCGATTTATTTACAACCGATTGACAGCCGAACGTGTTCATAGTTAAGTATGGTAGAGCAGACGATAAAGTTTGAGGTCATTTTTTCGCTGTAAGGGGGTCAAACCTTTAAACACGTGACCTTTAAATACCAGATTTATTTGTTTTTACCTCCATACTGCACGTAATCACACATACAACAAATCGAAATTCTTTGAAAAATATTTTTGTTCATCAGATTGAAATAAGCGTTACAATATATGATTAGTAAATATAAATTTACTTAATAACAATATTTTCTAAGAATTATCTCATTGAAAATGAATTTTAAAACATTTAAAAATTTTATAAACTATTCAATTTAAAATTTCAAAAAAATGAAAACTAACTTTGTAAAAATTCATTAATCGTCGAAATTTTTTTCATCAGACAATATTGTCTGTAATATATATTATTCATAAAAGCAATTAGAACCTTCTCTAATTAAATAAAGTCTTAGTTTTATTGCGTTTTTTATTTTTTGATTCAGAAAATTTTTCGCTAAGACGGGGTCCAATTTTACAAAAGGTAGAGGTACCTAAATTTATATAAAATAAAACACTGAAATGCTTATTTATACAAATAGGTTGGTAAACAGTAATTTTGAATTTTCGTTTATACCAGTGAACGAGTATTTATAGACTCACACACACATATTTATGCAATCATGCAAACATTCCCGTCTGGACTCTGAAGAGAGAGAGAGAGAGAGAGAGAGAGAGAGAGAGAGAGAGAGAGAGAGAGAATCCCATAAGTATTGTGAATTTTCATTAAGTTTTATATAATAATCATTACTCTCTATAGATTTCGATCACGTTATTGGTAGAAATGCTATTCACCTTGACATTGAATTATATTTTACTTGTATCAGTTGGTGTTATTTTCATTATATACACGGTGTGATGGTTAAATTGTCGTATAAATGACGCAAAAATGAAAATAATACTGACATCTCATTTTAACAGATATAATTGCACCAAAATATCTTGAAATACGAAAGAGTAAATTTATTCAATAAAATCGCCATTGGCTTCAACTACGACTTCCAGATGACTTTGGAATCTCCTGCAACTCTTCTGGACGGTCTCCTTGTTTTAGTTGATGAATGTTACCATAATCCTTGCCTTTAGTTCACTTTTGGTATTACAAGGAGTTTTGTTGGTTTCTTGCTCAACTGCGCCCATCACATAATAATCAAGGGGGGGTTGTAGTCTGGGGAGTTCGGTGGTAAGGAGTGATATGGTCGCATAAATTTTCTTGCTTGTGTGGCATGGTGCAGAATCCTGTAGCCAGACATAGGGTCTTCCTACAGCCACCTTCAAACAAACAATGTGAAATATTTGTATTGGAGCTTCCGGTTCGAATGACAAGCAGTACAGCATGGACTTTTCAAATTTCTGGCGGAGTGAATCGCGCCATGCTGGTCTTTTTTCTCACAGACGGTGCCCAACAGACCCTACTATACTGAGCACACACACACACACACACACACACACACACACACACACACATATATATATATATATATATATATATATATATATATATATCACATCACTGTCGCCATCACTTTCTGTTTTTGCCTGTTCATTTGACTCATTGTTTATCTGTATGCAAGCTGTTTCTTACCAATAAAAGTCACTGATTTTATTAATTTATATTATTAATTATAATTATACAATATTATAATTATAATGACCATATTTGTTTTATGTTTTTGCGTTTGTTACTGCGCACACATTTTACGCCATTGTCCACCTCATACATGACCCAAGAGCCACTCAAGTTTATGCAATGAGGTCGTTGTAGAGCGTGATTTGGGGCTATAAGAAGAGCATATTATAAGGCTATATAGGATAGATAACGGTTCAGTCGTTATACAATCTTCTCTCTTCTTTGGGGTTGGTACTCTTCTGGAAATGTTTCATCTAATAACCTAAGTGGACAGTGTGTATCAGTTAATGTTTCTGACTTAATCCGTTCCTACCCTACCACTGCACTAGATTATGTGAATTTCACTGATTGATACAGGGATTGAACTCATGACCCCAAAAGCTAATATCCACGAGTTTTCTTTCTTTTTTTAAAGACATCTGTAGAACTCGTTAAAGTTAACTAAACGATAGTTCTTTCGGAGCACAGAGAACAAAATTCTCTAATGATGGCTTAAAAGGGATGCTTATTGGTTCCTGCACTTCGGTGTGTCGATGAATAAAAGTGTGTCGGGAAAACCGCTGTGAAATATTTTTGCCCTTGGTATCGAAGTTCGTCAACTGGAATCGAAATAAAATATTTGATTCATTGTCTTTTGGCTTGAAGCAATCCAGGATTATCTCTTAAGTTTCAGAATCTTATTAAAAAATAGAGCCAAAAGCAAAAGACATCGCCTTGTAAATCTTCCAATGTGGATAAGAAGGAAAATGACTGAGTTTATATATATATATATATATATATATATATATATATATATATATATATATATATATATATATATATATACGATCTGACGTTTACGAAAATAGTAATCTCGCCAAAGAAGGCAGTATTGTTTAATAATATTGGCACTTGCTTAGTAGAATGAAATAAAGCTAGCATTATAGTTCAGCGTGTATCGCTTAAAGATAGGATAGGAGATTGGAAATCTAATCCAGTATCAAGTTAATTAGATTTATTTCCACGCAGTCACAACTGACTCGGAAAATATTAACATAATGTCAAATCAACAGTAATATTGATGCCAACATTAGTGAAGAAAACAAGACTTTATACCAGCCGTTGGTTAATATAAGTTGGGTTGATGAGATGCGTTAACAAGGATTTATTTATTTAACAGATAATTTAAATCACAAGCTAACAGCACGCTGGAATCAAAATCATTTAAAGAATCACTTCAACTCAGCTCTTTGTGAATAGAAACTGTGTTGGTGAGTCTTATTAACAGCTAAATATATATTCAACTGCAAATTTAAATTTCAAATCATCAATAAACTTAAGTCGCAATTAGTTGTCACATAAATTTAACCAATTGCCTGGCTAACACTCTATTCTGATATTTTTTATTATTATCAGTGATAGTAATAATATTTTGTATTACTATTAGGAAGGAAATGAGTCATGGAAAAGTAGTTTCTCTGAATGTTCATTTACTCCCTTCTCCAAGCTAATGAATCTATCCTAAAGGTATTATTGGGAAATAATTATTAGCCACATCAGTCGGAATTCGAACTCAGCTAATGAATTTCGTTTTCAGAAACTGGTAACGACTGCACCATCCATCAATTGCAAAACAATAAATCTTACTATAAAATATGTTTCAGTGATGTCATTCACCGATAAAGATTCTGCTGGAGACGCTGTGCGTCAATTTTTCACTTGATTTTTCACTGAGATTGAAAATTACTGTTAGTATACCCGAAATTATTATTAATATCACCATCATCATCATCATTATATTTCGATTTCTGTTATAGTCATACTATCTACCAAATCTGCGGGAAGACCTAAGGCAGGTAGTGGCGTGTTGCTATGACAACATTACATGATTTGTTTTTCTGACTCTCATAACATCATTAGCGTTACATGGACAAACTTCTTAATGTGTGGGATATACTTATCAAAGCAATTTTTTGTATTTTTCTTAAGCTGGGGTTTCCATGGATTGTTTCAATGTGTTGTTGTGTTACTTTTTTTATCATTTCAAGCGCATCTACTATGACTGGTACTATTCTTGTTTTCAATTTTCACATTTTTTTCTATTTCGGTTCCTTGGATGCTATGTTACAGTCCGCTGGAGAAATCATATCAATTAATAGGCAAGTTTTTTTTCTTTTCGGTTTTTGATAATTATGTCCGACCTATTTGCTTCAATAATCCGGTCTGTAAAGATGGTGTAATCCCATAGAATTGTGATGTCTTCTATTTCTGTAACCGGTGCTGGGTGATGGTCATACCAATGTTATTATTACACATTGTCCAGTGTAAGTATTGCCCCACTCTATCGTGACGAATTTTATATTCATTTAGCGCAAGTACAGAACATCCTGAGATTAGATGGTCTATGGTTTCCTGATATTTGTCACAGAACCTGCATTTCGGATCCACACTATTATATATGATATTTGCCTGAACGTTTCTAGTGAAAAAGACTCTGGTCTTCCGTTTCAGCCTCTAATCCAGATGCTCGTAACCATCGATGAGTTTTAACTTTACTAACGTCTGCTTTATTAGCCTCGTTCTGGATATTGGCCATGAAGAGGTTTATCTTGCTAGCGTTGTTTCATCTATTCAAGAGCTTTATAGTTTTATTTTTCATAATTTTTGCTGCAACAGTTGCTTCTTGGGTTCTGTTTTGGTTTTCTTCAGTAACCATTAAATGTAAATCTCGTTTGTATTTACAACCTTCTTTCATGATTAAATAATTCTTCTTTCTGTTTCCGTGTTGTTTTCTTTGATTTCTGGTATATGCTCCATTCTTTGCGGGTCCCAACTAGGGATCTAAGGTCAGAAAAGGCATCGTGACATTTTCCACTGAGCTTTTCGGAGGAAGAAATCACCTATGATCACACATATTTTACATAGATAAAGACCTTCGTAAGTTATGGGTTGTAATAGTAAGTAGAATTTTTGTATTTCTTTAAGGCATGGGCTTAATCAAACCAGGAATCACATCAACGAGTCTATTGGAATCATTTAAATCAGTCCGAGGGATCCAACTACAACTGGAGTTGTTGATGTCCTTATGTGCCAGTTTTTTGAGATTTTGATTTCAAGGTCCATGTATTTTTTTTATATATTTTGTGTTATTATTATTATTATTATTATTATTATTATTTCTTCTGATTTCTGGTTACACATTTCCTTCCGAGTTCAACCAGAGAATTAAGGTCAGAAATGGCTTCGTGACAATTTCCACTGCTTATTTTTTTTAAAAAAAACAAAGATCATACACATTTTGCATAGATAAAACTATTCGTAATGTTTGAACTGTAGTTGTGAGTACATTTTTTTTATTTCTTTAAGGCATGGGCTAACAGGAATCCCTTCAACTTTTTCAGTCAATTCGAGGGCTCCAACTATAAATGGAATTATTGATGTCCTCATGTACTACTTTTTTGGGATTTCCATTTCAAGATCCTTGTATTTTGATAATTTTTTTGAAGATCTTCAAAGATACATTACAATCTGCAGGGACTGCCATGTCAATAAGAATGCATATTCTGTTTCTGTGGTCATTCATAATGATGTCTGGGTGATTAGTTTTGATTGTTCTATCTGTGTGTATTGTAAAGTCTCATTAAATTGTTACTGGTCCTATCTCTGTAACCGGGTCTGGGTGATGTTCAAACCAGTTTCTTGCAGTTTCCTTCCCGTAAAAGTTGTAGATTTTCCAGGGCAGATATTGTCCCACTCTATCATGCTGAGTTTTATATTCAGTGGCTGCTGAAACTGTACAACTTGATCAATTATTTCTGGATATTTATCACGGAGTTTGCATTTTGGATTAACACAATTGTTCAGTATGTGTGTTTGATAATTTCTAGTTCGTAAGCATTGGTTCTGTGCAGCAAGAATAAAACCTTCAGTTTCAGCTTTTAACCCTGCACTACGTAGCCACTGATGGGTACGGGTTTTGTCTACGTCAGCTTGTTTGGTACGGGCAGAGTATTGGCCAGGAAGCGGTTTATCTTGCCATCGCTTCTGTAACTGGTCGGTTGCATTCGTCTTTGCTGTCTTTTTTAGGTATTTTGCAGTTTTAGCCGGTGTATTGTGCTGTAGTTGCATCTCTACGCCCATTTGAAACTCCATTTTGAATTTGTTGGCTTCTTTCATTACGGAGTAGAGACGCTTACTACTTTCATGTTCCTTGACGCATACCATCATCCAGTTCTGTAGTTTCCAAATATCTTTGGAGGCCAATTGTTGTAGTTTTGTAGGACAGTTCTAGTTGAACTAATCCTCTGCCACCTTCGGATCTGGGCACATACAGACGATCAACATCAGCTTTGGGATGATGCATGCGATAGCAAGTGAGAAGCTTTCTCGTTTTGGCGTCCATTCGCTTAATTTCAGCTATGGTCCAGTTAAGGACATTAAAGCTGTATTGCACCACAGGGACAGCCAATGTGTTTATGGCTGATAACCTGTTTTTTGAGTTTAGCTCAGTATTTAGTACCAGACGTACTCTTTTCTTATTTTTTCCTTCATTTGGGGGTGTTGTATGCCATCTCCTTCGCTAATTCCTAGGTACTTCATCATGCTTCAGTTCCCTAATCTTTGTGACAAAATCTAAATCTATTATGGGTGTTTCTGTAATTCTACCTTTCTTGAAAGTTACTTTTTACTATTATTATTATTATTATTATAACCTTTTGATCATTGCATCCTCCTGTCGGAGTCGATAATTTCTAAAAAAATGGAATCTAAATATTCAATCCACATTTCATTTCACTTCCCATCTAAGAGGAGATAACTCTTACTATTTAAATCCTGTCAATTAAATTCATCTTTTTGGTGCTGCTTCTGCTCGTTCTGTCCATGGAATTTATGCAACTCTGATAACAGAAAAAGAAAAAATAATTCAAAGATGGAACGAATACGAAAGAGAACTCTTCATGACAAAAGAGGAAAACCTGAGATACACAAAATACGAAAGAACCAGCAATATTAAAGTTTGAAGTGAGCTCAGCACTGGCTAAAATGTACATAAACTGAGCACAGCTAGAACAGATGGCATTGTAATAGAGATATTTGCGTTATTAGACGATTTCAACATCGATAAGATTATAGAAATAATAAATGAAATATACAACAGTGTGACATACTGGAAAACCTTAGTAGATCCATTTTCATAGAGTTGTCTTAGAAGCCAGGTGCAAAGGAACACGAGATCCATCCATCAGACACCAGCCTAATAAAATACATAAAGAAACTTATGAATTTCTGAATTCTGAAAAATAGAGAGCTTAGCAGAATTAGGTCGGAAATATGGCAATAACAGAAATGGTATAGTTAAAGAAATTGGAACAACGAATGCGATATTTACGCTCTGAATGATATCAGAAAGAGCAATACAAATGTAAAAGGATATATATCTATGTTTTGTAGATTATGCGAAAGCATTTGATAAGGTACAACATAAATGAGTATTTGAATTGCTAGAAAAATCTGATTTATTTGGATAAGATAGAATAATACAAAACTTATACTGGAAAAAAATCGAGTGCATACAGATAGAAAATAAATTTAATAATTACATAAAGGTATGTCATCTCACCAGAGTTATTCGACCCCTACAGTGATACGATCCTGAAAGTACAAGTCCTGCCAGGATTTATTACTGCATAATAATGCAGATGACCCATTGTTGATAACAGAGACAGGAAGGACAAGGCTGGCACTCCTAGACACTGAGAAGAAGGGATGAAACTGTAAAAAGAAAGAATATATGATTGTTAACACGAGGAACATTTCAAGATGCAAACTACGAAATGTAGATACAAACATCAAGTAAGTGCTCAAATTTAAATATCTGGGAAATGTTTTAACATATGAGGGATATTGTAACACCGAAATCTGAAGGTGAATAGAATAACGAATTATGCTTTCCAGAAGCATTAAGAAACCGGAAAATTTCGTTAAAAACAAAGAAAAGAGCGCTGAACTGTTATGCAATATGGACTTCCATATTAATGCTGGGCAATCTCCCCAACTGAAAAAGAGACTTGAGGCCAAAGAAATGTAGTTATAGAGAAGAATGCTGAGAATACCATAGACAGAACATGTGAATAACGAGGAAGTTTTAAGAATAATGAAAACAAAAAAGATATTTTTACTTAGAATCAGAAAAATGCAGTTCAAGTTTATGAAACGCATAACGAAGAAAGAGTGATTGGAAAATTTGATACTCACAGGACATGATCAAGACAAGAGGAGCATAGTTAAACAGGGAGTAACTTACCTAACGGGTTTGTATTGGCAGAACAGATTGTAGGGGTGACGATGGAAAGACAGACTCTACTAAGAGCTAGAAAGGATAGGAAGATGTGAAGAAATATAGATCACCCACGTACTGAAGGGACACGGCAGATAGAACAAGAAGAAGAATGTGAATTTTACTCAGCCAGGAATTGATCACTCTATCACCTGATAAACCGCATGCCTTTGATTAACGTTTACATCCACGTGGCTATTCACCCGAAGAATAGGTAGCCCGGTGAATTAACACCTGAATAAAATTAAAGAAAAGGAAACAATCAAGATGAGGAAACCAGTTCAAAGTCGTATATTGTTATACATCGCCATTTGTTGTTCTTATTGCTTTTTAGCAACACATTCGGTCACAAAATAAGGTGAATTCAGAAGGGAGAAGTAAAACCTCGAAAAATAGCGCAGTAATTATGCTATAGATATTTCTTCTTGCATTAAAAATATCAAAACAACTGAATGGGAAGCGTGTTTATGTCGAGAAACAACCTCCATACGATCAACACAAAATGAAGCAGCGGGTAAAAACGACATTAAAATTTGCATGTAATCTCGTCTCCTCTGAAACTACGTCATTGTTCAGGATCCCCGTCATTTATCTAGAAAGTCAATGAATATATCAGCCGAAAAGTTTGTGATAAGACAACAAAAAGCGACAAAAAAATGAAGATACTCGTTAAACGTTCTACAAAATAATCTACAGCAGCTTTAAGGAACGAAACACTTGGATTGTCAGACAGTCGCAGACAGCCTTATCTTAGAAGTCTTACATGATATTAAGTAGTATATTGAGAAACAAACATATAATAATATCAAGTTACTGCAGGCAATGATATTAATCGGTTTGAGAGTTTTGGGAATTTGCCAAGTTTCAATATATAGACTTCATTTTCTTATAGTATTGCTAATTGATTCTTATGGTATTGTTAATGTAGGAATTACAGAAAAAAACTCTTTCAAGTTTTGAACATTTATAACATATTTTTTTTTTAACATTTACAACTGCTGCTCTGTCATTGTAACTTATTTTTGCGCTGTCTGTTCTAATGATTAAGAATGTCAATGAATAACGTAGATTCATCGAGATAACATAAATGACGGAGAACATTGAAATGCTAATGGATTGTTAATCTCTGATTTAAAGTGTATTTTAATCTAGCTCAATAATTATGTATTTAAAGTCAGCAAAATTAAGCAATTCATTATTGTCATCTTCGGTATATTGTAGAGCCTAATGATATCTTCAGCTAAGAACAGTGGTTAGACTATAACTCGTAGGTAAAATAAAGTGCCAAAAATTTAGACTCCCCCCGCCTTATATAGATTTATAGCATTGGATTCAGTCGAATGACGTGTGTATTGCACATTAGGTAAAGTGGTAGTGTAGCTGTGACAGTCATGGGATGTAGCAAGAGTTTTGACCGCAGAATATTTGCTGGGGAAGATAGAGCACTATCTGCTGGGTATGGACGGTATATTGAGAAAACAATAACAGGCGGATACAAGAATATGTGAATTCCGAACAGCGTTCGCCAGATTTAGAGCCCATAGAACATATATGGAAGGCATTGCAAATCTTACTAAATTCCCTGCAGTATCTTCCAACAACCATAAATAAATGGGCATTAACGGCTGATATTGTGAATTGTTTGACAGCTATGTCTGGGTTCTCCTGCTTGTATGGCATGGTGCAGTGTCCTGTTGCTAGGTTCTTCCAGCATCCACTCTCTTGACCCAGGGCAGCACTACCTCCTCAAGGCACTCGATGTAGGCCTCCGGGTTGAGTCTATGGCCCTCTCAAACAAATTGGGGGATTTTTTTTTCTTATCAAGACGATCAGAGTTTTCCGAGCTGCCTTACCTTCGTAATCACCATTAAACTTATCCAAATCTTTCCGAATACTCTGCAATGTACTCTGAAATGGCTCGAATGCCAAGCAATAGAGAATGTCATTTCCAAATTTCTGGTAGAGTGAATTGTGTCATTGGTGCTCTTTTTCTCACAGACGGTGCCCAACTGATCCTACTTTACTGTGCAGTCGATAAAATAAAAATAAACAATACGCATGTGCGAAATTAAAATATATAAAATGGCGAAAATTTACCCATCGCACCCTGTATATTATACTAAATATAAACAATATGTAGACAAAACATTATCTATCAACACTGGAGGGCTGTTTTCTCCTTTTTTGGAGACTCATCAGCAGTACGCATCCTCGACTGAGAATCGAAACCGTACTGTTACGATACAATACAAGTGTCATACCACTGGGCCAGTGGGCCTCGGTGATGAGGTTGAGACTAACCAGACTCAATATGGCGCAGCTACTTCTATTTCAGATGGTGATACTCATCCAAGAATACAATACCCACCGGAACTGTCCCCAAGAGCAAAGTTTTCTTTCACCAAGTCTCTCCATCCAGAGCATTAAACCTGCATCAACCATAGGTTTATAAATAATAGAATGTTTTGGAGATTTGAATAATTTCATATAAAAATTCATCGAGTCTAGAATAAAAATCCTCAACCGAATGCAGAAAGCACTGGGCGGCAGTTTCGTCCTTTTGGGGGACTCAGCAGTGCGTATCCACTACCGAGAATCGAACCCGGACCGTTACGAGCCTAGAACAAGAGGATTGTGTGTACTTGGATGAGTATCGCCACCGGAACTAGAAGTAAATGCGTTACATTGACCCAGTCGTATGACGCTTGCGTTGTATCATAACAGTCAGGAGTTCTCAGTAGTGGATGCGCACTGCTGATGAGTCCCAAATATAGGACGAAACGGCCGTCCAGTGCTTTCTGCATTCTGTTGAGCATTGTTCTTCCATGGCTCGATGAATTATGTGCTTGTGTGTGTGTGTGTGTGCTTGTGTGTGTGTGTGCTTGTGTGTGTGTGTGTGTGTGTGTGTGTGTGTGTGTGTATCAGACACAAATGAAAAGGTCTCCTGACATAACTGTTGGTATAAAAAAATTACATAGCTTATTTCTCCTGATGCGTTTCTGGGACTGTCCAGAATGCAAGTAAATTCCTTAAATGCTTTGATTTTCTCACACATTTCAGGTAACAGTTGCGCCACACATCATGCTTTTCAGCGATCAAAACCCTGCAAACACTGTACAGTGGAATTCGTCAAGCTGTCTAGGACTTCTACCACATATTAATAAGGCAACTATAGTAAATGGGATAAGTAAAAAATAACAACGTTGAATTCGAACATCTTCAAATCTCACTCAGTCTCAGTTTTACCATAACCATCTAGGAAGGCACAAGGACAATCTTTCAAGATTGCTAGCTTCAGCCATGGTTTTTCGATGTCCATGGCCAGCTCGGTGTTGATTGTTTAAAGGTTTGACCTTCAAATAATATTTTCATACTGCTACTAAGTGGGAAAAGCACTAGGGTAGCACTAACGGTAGTGGAAATATTAGCGGCTTCCTTATAAGGAAACGTTCAATACTTTTCGCATTTTTATATTACATATTTTAATATGTATTACCTAGAAGCACATCATTTGCTTGTGGTTGAATATCAGGTTATTTTTTCAATAACAGCTGAGCAAATATTTTTTATTTCATTTGTTTTGTTGTGAAAGAAAAAAAAATTAAATATCATTTTTTCTGTGTTAACATATTTGAAGTTATTTTTCTCCGGGTAACGCAAGGTATCACTGCTAGTAAGCGTTATTTTGTAGAATTATCATAAGAAGAAGGAGGAAATGTTGTTCGCAGTCAAAATTGTTCGCTTATAAACTTTTAGCCAGAACGAAAGATGGAATTGAAGTTATTATTCTCTTCATTGTCTCAGAGTAATTATCTACAAAATATAATCAAATTTATTGAAAATAAATTAAATTATCAGTAAATTTCATATTTTTCCAGCTTTGACTACGTTCTCTTCTCACTCTGGAGACTTATTTAAAATCAACAGTTAATATTTGTATTAAATGAAACCAATTCTATTTTTCTCACAAATCTCTCATAACAACACTGAAAATACATACTAGTGTTTTACTACTAAATTTCCAATAAGTATTTGTCACATATCTTTCAATTCTGATTCGTTTAAAACAAAATGATGCTTTTATAGGAGTTTACATTGATTATATTGGGCAAATATAAATTTTACCATAAGTACGAGAGCCGTTTTGAAAGTAATGACCCTTGTTTTATTATGTTTCTTTCTAGAGTCAAAGACGGGTGTTGGTCTTATAGCAGCAGGGATTGAATATTCCCACCAAAATCCCGTCATTTCTTATATCCTATTATATACTAGCAGTAGAGTCCGGCGTTGCCCGGGGATGTAACAGTAAGAGATAGATCAAGTATCGACCATCATAAAGACTGAAAAATAAAATTGACAAAGATTATTGTTTAATCACGCATATCTTAATTATTTTTTTTTTGTTTTTTTTTTATGAATTGGTCAAGCAAGAACATTGTTTTCAATCGTTATGAGTCTACCGATTGAATAGAATTTTATTATAAACAATTGTCTTGTAAATAGGATTTTTAAAGCATTCTGAATGTAAAAATAAAGAAAAAAGTGTGCAAGACAATAAGAAACACTACCTGCCAAAAAAGAAGTTTTGTTGAAATCGGTTGAAAAATGTAGGAAATCCGATCCCATATATAAACGAACACACACACCCACAAATAACCTGGGTTTTATAATAAGTATAACTCGATATGAGTTGTCCCCCTTTCATCCTGGCGACAAATCGTGTTTTATCGAGTTTTCAAATTGATTTCGTACAAAAACAATTGTTTTTCCAATTTTGGGGGTTGTCAGAACCACCGCAAGGTAATTTTACGTAGTCCTGTGAAGTTTTGTTGAAATCGGTTGAAAAATGTATGAAATCCGATCCAATATATAAACGTACACACACACACACACACACACACACACACACACACACACACACACAATCTGCGTTTTATAATAAGTAAGATGACAGGTATGTAATAGTCCTGAAGAATGGTGACAGAAATGACAGTACGTACGAAGTCTTTCTTTAAAAAATCCTTCTATTGACATTCATCGACGCTTAGTGAAGACCAAACAGAGGATGTGAGCATGGTTAGACGTTGACTCTGTTTCAGTAGTAGCAACAACGATGTGTGGGTCGCGTGTGTGTAGATTTTTGTCGATCGCGCCATCCAACCTGTTATGCATCGCTGTCGAAAAAGCATCGTCAATGGCTGAAACTATTTGAAGAAAATTAATACTTTATGATTGAAAAATTTGATGTTTTGTGCCCTTTGTATTTGTTGCAGTCTTTTTAGAAATAAATAGCGAACATTATTTCCAGAGTGGCCATTACAGAGTAGACCATAATACTTTTTTATAATTAGGGTTGCTCGTGACAGCAAACTTTTGAAATCATAACGCTACATTTTTTCCGACTTGCAAAATTTACGTTAGTTTAAAATAAATTGCAGTAAATAATGAGAAGAACGTCAATTCAAAATTTAGTAATGTTAGGCCTTCAGATGCAGCCGAATTTTCTACTTGTAACCCAATTTACCCAAACCTGATTACATAAGTTGACCTCCCTGAACTCTGTCAAACTGATACTTTATCTTCTGTAATGAATTTAACGATTACAACCGAATGATAAGATTTGAAGTGATTTCCCACTGTCTGATTCAAACTTCATACAATAATGCAATGACCTCATAGGAAATCTATTGTCAATTCTGCGACAAGAAGAGATCGAGGCATAAGTCCTTTTCAGCACGAATTGCTTAACTCAGATACGTATGCTATCCATCAAGCATGGCAGATCATGTGTAGACAGAAAAGTTATCGCACGAACATCTCTCGAATGAAGTGGAAGTAAAAGTTAATGAACATAATAAAATGTGTGTAAAGGGGATAAAGAGATTTGAAAAAAAATTCCGTTTGGAAAATATTACTCGACTTGATTTGCCCTGCATTTATCTTAAGAGGATTTAAAAAGATTATTCTAGAGAATAACATTTCGAGTAAAACTCACTTTTGAAATCTTATTAATAGCATCTTGGATTTTACATATTCTCAAATGTATGAATTGTTTAGAAAGCAAGACTCAGTAGATTTATCCGAAAATAAAAGTAAATAAGCAAGCAAAAATAAAATGCAGCAACATTTGTAATAAAATAATAATTATTATTATTGTAATTAAGATTTTATCGATCAAGTGTTAGGATGAAAACAAAAATAATAAAATGCAGTATAATTAGTAATAAAATAATGTTATGATCATTTATGTATATATTGGAGGTAGTTTTTCATTTAAGTAGATTTTATTAAAGATAAAATATTTATTTGGTTCTGGGTTGTATAAAAATTGTCTGTTAGGACGTTTTCAACAATTATTGGTTGATTTGTGGCCTTTTTTTATTTTACAGTTTATGTTGTATAGTATCTTCGAATATCTGTCTCATAATTGTTGGGATATGAAGACCTTGTGTTTTCTATTAATTAACATATGATTTGATGGTCCTATTCAATAATTTAATTCCAGGTCTTTGTGTGTGGTGCAGATCAGTAAATTTTTTTTAACTATAGAGATTTTTAAATTTTATATATTTTTTGTAATGGATGATTAATCACTTATGTTTACGTGATATGTACCTATCATGTCATTCATGGCTATTTCGTCTTGCTCATAATTTCGATGTATTTAGTTTAATTAAAAAATTTTTTAGAATGTCAATGATCTTTGTCTGAATTATAGCCATGGTTGTGCCTACCATGAAAAAGTGGCTTCCTTTGATTTTCTTATTGCAAATTCTCTGTACGTAGCTGTTCTTAACAAATCTGAAAAACCTGTATAACACATAAAATATACATCCACGCACTTAAATTCAAGATACGAAATCTTAGTTTTAAAAACTTAAATTCATCGAATCTTTTTTATCGACCCGGTAATTTTAATTGTTATCAAAAAATTACATTTATTCGTTTAAATCGATTAGGAAGGAAATTGTGAAATTTTATTCCATTTTATTGCATTGTGATGAAAATTTTATTGTGAAAAACATATTCTACATTATTTTGTATATCTTAAGAATAATAGTTTCAAATGAATTCTTTAGGGGGGGAAACAATTTGATATTTGGGGAGAGAAAGAAAAATAAGTTTATCCGAATTTTATTATTTTATGATGCCATGATATATATATATATATATATATATATATATATATATATATATAGTTTATTCCAGTTAAATGGTGCATAAGTTGCAACATAACAGAACTAATTGTAAAAGTACAGAATGAAACGTATTTAATGTTTTGGTCTTTTTATCTAAATACGTTTAAAAAGAATGGCCTCTTATACAGATGAAAAATCATGCTTGATATGTATTCTACTTAAGAGGAATTCATTGGGTTACGCACGCATACATGCACACACACACACGCACGCATATATATATTTGTCTGATAATCGCAAAAGCGTGAAACCAGAGTCACAAACTCATATCCATACAAGTGATTATATATATATATATATATATATATATATATATATACAACCCCTAGCTAAGGAAGTAAAAATCCTACATCAGAGACACAACAGATCTACTAAACAAAATTAATCACATACAAACAGTTCCAGAGAATGCTATTCTAGTGACTATGGACCTTACGTCACTCTATTCAAACCGCCCTTCAGGAAGCACTTACTAAAAGAAGAAAACAAGACCCCCCCCCCCACAGAAGTTATCATAAAACTCATGGAGCATGTCCTTACATTGAAAACTTTCAACTTCAATGGAGCACACTACCTTCAAATAAGAGGTTGTGCCATGGGCACCATTGCAGCTCCATCATATGCTACAATATTCATGGGAAAATTTGAGGAGATCCATATCTATCCAATCATTGGTAGCGACTGCGTATTTTATGCAAGATATATCGATGATATATTCTTTGTATACACGGGTAGTGATGACAAACTTAACCAATTCCTTATGACCCTAAACACAGTGCACGACTCAATTAAGTTTGACTATGAAAAATCCACAACATCAGTAACATTTTTAGACACCCGCATTTACATAGATGAAAACAGGACACTACAAACGACACTACACACTAAAATCACCGACACCCACAACTATCTACACTTTAAGTCTTCCCAACCTTAACAACTCAAAGAGAACCTTCCCTATTTGCAAGCACTTGGACTCAGAAGGATATGTTCCAACAATGAAGAATTAAATAAACACATTGAAAATCTGGAGCATCAATTCACGTGGCTATAAACAACACCTAATCAGGGAACAAATAAATAAAACAATTTCCACACCTAGAGAAGACACCCGAATGTACAAGATTAAAAATAAATCTAGCCGCATCCCTCTAGTAACCACTTTCAATCCCACTCTGCCGCCACTATCCCAAATAATCAAACGTCGTTGGGAAATACTACATCTCAAACCAAACCTAAAAAATTGTTTAAGAAACCCGGCCTTCTAGCATATCGTAGACCTAAGAACCTAAAAGAAATCATAGATAGTAACCACATTTCAGGGGACAAGGTAATCCGTAATAAACTAACAACCAAAACAACAGGATTTTCCCAACCATGTAACAACAAAAGTAGTTTATGCTGCAACTACATTAAACACTCGAATTCATTCACT
Source organism: Acanthosepion pharaonis (assembly GCA_903632075.3). Lineage (NCBI taxonomy): Eukaryota > Metazoa > Mollusca > Cephalopoda > Sepiida > Sepiidae > Acanthosepion > Acanthosepion pharaonis. Next base: position 3,267,696 of record CAHIKZ030002001.1, on the reverse strand, counting down.
AGCTCAGTCACTAAATCTACTTTCAAAATCTACCACGATTCTAACTGTAGAAGTCATAGCATAATTTACCTCCTAGAATTCACACTATGCCAGAAACAATATGTAGGAAAATCTGAATGGCCCTTTCACTACAGAATTAATAATTATCGCAATCGAATTAAGTCGACTCCCCATGAAAAATTATTACCTGTAGAACAACATTTCCGCCTAGAAAAACACGATTTCAAAATCCATGCCAAATTCACTTAATTGAGAGAATAGAAAAGTTCAGAGCAGATAACATTAGAAAGATTTTAGAGTTCCATGAAAATAAGTGGATACAACGTCTAAAAACACACTATCCAGCCGGGCTAAACCATAAATTTAACAATATAGATAGTATTAATATATAACTCAATAAATCAAAACCTACCCACATTTCTCACCCACACAAGACAGACATGCTTACGGAGGTGTTGAGGCTTCACACTTATACACACACCCACACGAACATATACACTTACACACATCATCCTCACTCACTCCCTAATGAGGCAAATGAAAACACACACCCACAGCAATACACACGCTTACACATATACTCACTCACTCCCTAAGAACCAAATAACACACCCACACTTAAAAGAGACACATCTCCTCTCCAGGAACCAATAAAACTGTCAAACTGACCAGGGGAATTCAGAGTAGCATGGATCCATCCAGCTCTTATCTCAAATAAGAACTTAAAAGAGACTGTTTGACCAACACAAGGAATATTAAAAGATTCATGTTAAAAAAATAAAAAAACAAAAAAACAAACGGAAACTACAGACAAAAGTTAATTTTCTCCATCAAGACATTCATTTCTGTAGTTCACTGCTCCCAGCAAGCAGAAATATTTCTTCTCCTGATGATGGCCCTTTTGGCCAAAACTAGTCGAGGAATCTAAATGAAATAATATTAATAAAAACGAAAGAATATTAATCTACAACCCAGTGTGTCTGAAGATTTTAATTTTTTAATATTTTTTATCGTTCAATATATATATATATATATATATATATATATATATACAGTAGTAATCCATTGGTATAATCGAGGTGAGTCCTATTAACACAACATAGAAATTGAAATATGTTAAAACTGACTCACAAAAGAGTGCTCTATGTTTATTTTCCATAAACAGAGTAAATTTTCTTTACAATTGGAATTACGATACCTTTAGTAAATGGCCATTTTCACCTACGAATTTTAATTTTAAAATTCCGAATTTAAGGAATTTTAAAATTAAAAATCTAATGTTATCGTAATTCCAATTGTAAAGTATACACACAAAACACAAACACACACACACACACATATATATATATATATATATATATATATATATATATATATATATATATATATATATATATATATTAGACATTATTGTTGTTCCAACAAGAAAAGTGTATATTTTAAAGAGAGAAAAAGCCGCAAACGTTTATAATGTGGATTTTGTTTCGTCAGGCGAAGAATGGTTATTTCCACATATAATTTAAAAGAATTTAAATTTATTTAGAATCTATTTAAATAATATGGGTAAATAACCATTCTTCGTCTGACGAAGGCCATAAGACACGAAGCACGTGCAACAAAATATATAGAATAAAGTATATAAACAAAATCCACATTATAAAAAAAACATTTGTGTTTTTCTCTTTAATATATATATATATATATATATATATATATATATATATATATATATATATATATCTTGTTCCAGGTGTGTTTTTTTACGCGGTCCACGGGGTACAAACTCTCATTGACGAATATGTTATCGATGTACGCGGATGTGATCCTTTGGATGGTTCCATCTTGTGCAACCATGGCGTTGACGATTGACCGCTTTATGAGCGGTGCCCCACTGAGCCCAAACCCCTAACGGGTAAGACAATACCTTTGCCCTTTGATTTCTATCTTTTGAAAGGGACACAAAGATTTGTCCACATTAATTTGCAGATAGGCCAAGCGCAGATCCAGCATGGCGATGTTTGACCCTTCTTGTCGCCTCTCCCTCAATTTTTTGCGCGCAAACATCCGCATTAGCTTTGTATGTGTCAGCATATTGATTGAATTTCTGATAATCCATAACGATTTAAACCTTATGCTTGTTTTCTTGCAGTACAGCCATTAGTGGGATTAGGATCTTGGGGGGTTCGATCTCCTCTTTAGGGTAGAGAAGTGACTATCCAGGTTTGCACTTCGTTAATATACTCCTCCCCGAGCTGCTTCGGTGCGGGATATTTCGGTATTTGGTTCTTCAGCATGGGGATTCTTGGTCACCAGACAAAAAATGGTTAGCATCGTTGCAATGATGACATATTATGGTATCTTCCCTGTCCAATATTGCATCGTTCGCGTTGCCGCAACTGCCAGGCCGTCTTACATCACCTCGTGCTTCATAATTGCTCGCGCTCGAGCCAAAATCTGATCAATCGCTAGCGCATTCATCGTGTCGAAGCGTGAAGAAGCCGATTCACCTGCTCTGGCAATCCCCTTATGAATGCACATGACAGTCCGCGGCCACTCATTCCGCTGAATAATACCGCTAATTTTCGCAACTCCGCCAGTTATACGTCGACTGATCCCCCACGACGAGGCCTCGCTCGGTGAATTGCCCATCCATCGCAAAAGCCGTATATTTTATTCGGTTAATATTCACTCTTTCCTCTTCTCCCAGCTGCTGGTAGACAGCAAACGCCCCACCCGACAACCTTAAGGGGCTTATGTGTTTAAGATGTTTTACACTGCATAACATATACAAGTTCCGCCTTTTTGACCCATTCGACCACGAAAGGTCCAGACGCCGAGCCATCAAACTCAGGGTTGAATTTCATATGGAACTTCATTTCCATTATACTTATTAGGGTGCGGAAATAGCTTGTAGTTTAAATTCGAGCAACTGGCAAAAATCCTTACTGAGTGACATGGGTTATCCAGGCAAACCACTCATTTTTCTCGTAATTTAGCTTACAACTCACAACCTGTCAGATTAACTCGAAACTTCGCAAAGCGCGATCATTCGGCGTCTCGTCAGCGTTCTTCCCAGCGTTCTTTACTTGTCTTACAAAATCCCTAATCCCATATTAATGGGATTAGAGATTTTGTAAGACTAGTAAAGAGGCAGCTTTTGAATCGACCATATATATATATGTATGTACGTATGTGTGTGTGTGTGCATGTGTGTGTGTGTGTGTGTGTGTGAGAGAGAGAGAGAGAGAGATGCATTCCGTTCCAAGAAAGAACTTCTTTGGGCTAATAACGGAAAAAATAAAAGTAATTAATTATAGCGTAAATGTATGGAATCTTCTACGAGAGGTTAATGTCCCGGATCATCCAATTAAATCTCCTTTTATACAATATATCTCCTTTCGTCACATAGCTACTCTTGATATAATTGTGGCATAATAAAAAAAAGAAACTGTATAAAAATCAAAATTTAAATGCTTTGTATATTTAACGTTTCGATATAAAATATAAACTTCGTTTTATTGTATGTTTACTCTGTTCCCTCGTTTTATCTATAACACTGAGCAGGACTACACATAAATACTAAATAAGGACTAGATGAAATATCTTAAGACATGGTCAGCAGAAAGAGAAACATCGTAGAATAAATAAATGTTTCAATTGGTTACTTGAAACGACAAGACCGGAGGCTCAATGGCCCAAACATTGTGCTAATAACAACAAAGATGAGGAAAATAGTCTGAATGTAAATCATGTAAATAAAAACAGATTCCGCCAATGAAAATAATATAATATATATAAGTAACGCGTTTCTTTCCAATAAAGTACTTTTTTCAAGCGAATTATTTTAATTGACGGAATCTGTTTTATATATATATATATATATATATATATATATATATATATATATATATATATGTGTGTGTGTGTGTGTGTGTGTGTGTGTGTGTGTGTGTGTGTGTGTGTGTGTGCATATATATATATATATATATATATATATAGTCAATGAGATAACATATTCATCAATGAGAGTGTGTACCCTGCAGATCACATAAAAGAACACACCTGGAACAATTCAGGCTGTCAGTCAAGAATCCGGAGCAGCTAAAGGTTGGCACACGTGTGCTGGGTTTGTATGTCTGGGAGGAACAAGGTAAACTGGAATAGAGACGTGAGACTGATCTCCCACCGATGCTAAACTTACTCAACCATCGGAGGATATTTTCCTTGTGTGCAACCCCTCGTCGCAAACAAAAAGCAAACTCTGTACCGTCTGGCTAGGATGATGAAACATAGGACCCACTCTTGGTTCGAATACTGACGGACATCATCACCAGAATAGAGCGAAAGGATTCAGCGCATAGAGATTGGTGCGTGAATGAACACAAAGTCACGGAATGGGTTAACGCAACAAGCTCCTTGGCTATCGGTGTCATTGTAGAAAGCGGTGGATATTTGGTTGAGGATGCATGTTGGCTGCGCCCGGTACACGAAAACAAGCATATTGACTCGGCGGAGCTCGACGCGATGTTGAGAGGCGTCATGCTAGTGTGGCAGTGGAAGGCAACTGTGGTTCACCTGAAAACAGACTCAGCATGCGTACATCCCTGGGTATTTGATACGGTGTCTAGAAATACGAGAGTGCGCACAAAGGCGTCGTCAGAAATGTTAATAAGATGTCGACTCAGCACACTCAGGGAACTGGCTGCGAAATATTGGCTAACAATCGACGTGGGGCTCGTCAGATTTCACGAGAACCAAGCCAATATACTAACCAAGATGTCTCAACGATAGCTTGTTGCACTTCGACAAGAGACAGAACCAGAGTGCGCTACGTTCGTAGAACAGCAGGAATCCGATCTTATTCAAACCATTCATCAACGAAGTGGGTATCCCGGCGTGAAGCGCATTTCATATTCTGTTAAACAGAAGTCTCGAAAGCAGCAGTTCGGACGATGGTCAGAGACTGCGAGGTGTACCAGTCCATAGATCCGGCAACAGATGCAGTTTGGATAAAGCCCCCACATGGTCGATGCACGACGCAATTTAAGAAAGGGAAAGTGACAGGCCCACAATCAGTCCTTGACAATGGAATGCCACGCCACACCAAAGATCTTCGTCCTTGTCACGGATCTATTTTCTCAAAATGCGATTGTAGTGATATGTCAGCTGAGAGTGATTCAGGTCCTCTGCTGTTTTTCAGAGCAGAGTCAAAAGAAATAGAATCGGAAGACAACGATGATGATACCGATAACGAGAGTGAACTCGGGGACACAAACGAAGATGTCGACAAACCACCTTGCCACTTATGTGATCATAAGATCAGAGAGGAGTGTAGAAGAGAAAACGGCTTCCCTCCTAGAACAACGCGTGTTTCGCGTGCAAAATACGTGATAGAAAATACGGCCGACCCAAAAGCTGGCATTTAAGAACAACTCGTTCTCGAAGCTTAGGGATTTTACAAGACTAGTAAACAACGCTGACGAGACGCCGACCAGACGAGTGGTCGGGCTTTGCGTGTGAAGTTTCGCGTTAGTCTGGCCGGTTGGGAGTTGTAAACTAAACTACGAGAAAAATGAGTGGCTTGTCTGGAGAACCTTTGTCACTCAGCATTAATCCATTAATCCCCCACTTAGGACTTTTGCCAGTCGCTCAAATTTAAACTACATTCTCTCTCTCTCTCCCCCCCCCCTCTCTCTCTCTCGCCCCCCCTCTCTCACTCTCTCTATATATATATATATATATATATATATATATATATATATATATATATTGTATATTTGGACAGAAACCTTTCTTTCAAACATCTTTCATTAAATACGACCGACAAGGAAGATTTAATTCATTTGTTTATTAATTTTTTCAACATCCTTACGTTTTCTGTTTTGTTTCAGTAAGGGAGTACAAAAACTTTGCATAAAAGTTTTTTCAAAATAGATGTTCACGCGAATTCCAGGCTCGAAATGAACGCTTCTATTCAAAACAACCGAAAAATAAATTACAACGTAGCAATGAAAACATGATGTAAAAGAGCTTGGCACAATAAAAATTATGGAAAAAGTTAATAAAAAAAAAATTTAATCTTCCTTGTCAGCCGTATTTAATGAAATATATATCTATATATATGAAGTATATATATATGCTTCTTCTACAGGAATCGAACTTGTAACCTCAAAAGAAGCAAGAATTTATATAAAAAAAATAACGTACAAACGGAAAATATATTAAAATAAGTGCCGGGCTTAATCCATTTCATAATATGTTGTCATTTTTTACGTTAAGGTATGTCTCATGAGTAGGTGTGATCGTTCAGGAAAGATCGTCCAAGATTCGTTGTTTAAAAACATTAATTTGCACTTTACTAACAAAACACTTCTGTACAGACTGCTTCCGGTTTAACATTATTTTGTTTTGTATTGATTAAATAGCATATTGTTTTGGAAGTAGTATTGTACCTAATTTTGCCAATGTTTTCTAGTTCTTTTTTTCATTTTGTCTTTCTGTTACAATTATTTGTCTGATACATACATATATATATATATATATATATATATATATATATATATATATATATATATATAAAGTGAACATTGAAGTCAACACTTAGAAGCGACAGTCTCTTCCATGCTAGACGCAATCGTCAGGTGACGAGTGCTGTTATTTTTCTCGGCTATTTATATATACGGGTAAGTGGTGCATTGTGGGTAGTCTATTTTTGGTGCTTATTTTACCGGAAGTCGTTTATTTATTTATTTGAGTTAAATTATTTTGCTTGTCATTATTTATTTTTATTTTTTTATTTTATTTTCATTTCTCATTTTATATATATATATTTTAATTTTAATCTGTGTTTTTATTAACGTAGTCAAAATTTGTTTATATCGCTTATTTAATAGTTTTGTTTTGGTTTGGGAAGATAAAGTTATTTATTCAATTTTGGGATTGATTGCTGTAGTTTATTCTAGCTATTATTTTGGCGGGAGCAGTTTTTTAATTTGTTTATTACTTCATGTATTTATTTGTATTGATTATCTTTATTTGTTTTTATAACGGTTAATTTATCGGGATCGATTTGTTTGTTTATTTATTTGGATGAATTTAGATTAATTTATTTTACTTGTTTTGTTTTTTTTATTAATAAACCCAAATAAATAAAGTAAATAATAAACCAATTAAAAAACTATTATGACCAAATATTAGTTAGACTATAAAAATTAAACCAAAAATCGGACGAAAACATAGCTATAACTGTTATATAACGATAAAAAAATACCACGTTATTAAAAATTGAAAACCGAAAAGAGTAAATAAAAATATACAGTATAATAAATAAATAATAAAAAACAAATCTACCTAGGTTTCACCTAAATGGATCTTCAGGGCAATCCTGGCTGAAAAGGAAAATTATGGAACAGTATTTATTGCTAAAACCAAAATAACCATGACCACGTACGTATATATATATATATATATATATATATATATATATATATATATATATATATATATATATATATATATATCACATTTCTGAAGCGAAAAAAAATGAGTTTCAGCTGAACTTAGTATCTGTCAGCCTTGAAATACCTCCTGCTCTGCAAAAAAAAAAAAAAAAAAGAAAAGAATAGAAAAAGATTTCACGAGAGATTCAAAGAGATTTATTACGTGAATTTAGAAAGATAAATCCTGAAAAGATCTAAGAAAAACCTTATGCGTTACAAAATAAATAAAATCCTAATAAGTAAGAATCTCTATGGATACTTCATGACTAACACTCTAAAAAGCGATTGTCATGAAATAAACGTCACTGATTTGTGAGTTGTAATGAAAACAGACGATATCGTTCGAGAATTTTCAGTAATCAAAAGACACCAATCAAATTGAGTTAAATCGCAAATATACCGTATTTTTATTTTCTTTTTTAGAGGGGACGCATTGGGAGATACTTTTCGAGCAGATATATTTGCGTTATCAGAATATATATGTATTTTTCGAAAATCTTTATATCTAAAGTTTAATATATTTGTTTAATATATTACACGTAATGGAGATTGTAACAAAATCTACAACAAATTTAATATGTGTCATTTATGTAATAAAAACAACCTTTAATTAAAAAGAACGATCACAAGCGATTAAAAGTGTATTGTTTACAACAATGTGGAACAGAAAAGGCTATTGAGAAGTCGATATGCATCCAGTGATGGTAATGTTGTGTATCTGGTAGGACTGGAAACTTACTGGGCATTACGATCTCTTTACGCAAAATCAGATGTTAAATTTAGACAAGTACTCTTTACAATTGGAACTATTAAAGGAAGCAATGGATGAAAAACGTCCAGAATTGGCCAATCGGTAGGGTGTCATCTTACACTAGGAGAACGCTACACTTCATGTCTCTTTGCAAGACCCCAGAAGAAACTGATATGTTTTGGTGAGGACGTCTTACTATCTTTGCCGTAATCACCTGACCATTTATTACGGATTACCACTTATTTTGATCAAGTATAAAATTTATAGGTGGAATTTCAATTACCTGGAAGTTTGTAAAAACCACTTAGACCAATTCATCACCCAGAAGGTTCTGGGGGGGGGTGGAATGATAAATCTGTTTTAATACTGCCAAAAAGTAATTGAATAAGCTGGCACAAACGTGGTTGAAAATCTATGTACAAATATAAATAAATTTACTTAAAAAGCACTTCGGATGTTTTATCTGACCTGATATATTTTAGTCATACTTTTATTCTTATGCATGTAGTGTCTGTGATACTTGATACTATTATTTTAAAGGACTAAAACAACTTACTCGTCATAATGATGATTCAACGATGAAAAAATATTTTTTGTGCAATTCAGTTGCAAAAATATGATACCGGGTCTTATACTAGTCAACAAGATCGGATTATACAATATGTACTAAAAAGTTCTCGACACGATCCACTCCCAAAATTAGTATTTTAATGACGAACTATCAGAATCGTTATTGAGAAAATTCAATTCGACTGAGAAGTTTTCAATACCACTTCGTACTTGTTACAAACAAAGACGCTTGATTGGATTTTGAAAGCCCAGTGAGACTACATTTTGAATTTCGTTAATTTTTATTGTTTTTTTGTTTTTGTGTGTGTGTGTGTGGGGGGGTGATGGAGTGTCTACTTTTTAAAATAAGTGAGACTAATTTGGGGTATTAATAAGAAAGTCGGTTCAAAATTTAGTAGTGCTGTGCTTACTAATTTCGCCCAATGTTCCACTTGTAATTTAATGATACAAAATCTGGTTACCACCAATATTTAACTACTCACAACTTATTGAAATTTTCCCGGTCATCAAGGATGTCTAAAAATGCGTTCTTGTTATATTAATAAATAATAAGAAAAGTCACGGGTTTCTTTATTTTTCTTTTCTTTTCAAATCCTCTTTGTTTACCTTTCTATTTCTTTCCAGTTTGATTTTATACTTTTTCTATTGACACTTTTGTCTCTACTTCTTTTCTTTTCTCTCTTTTTCTATTTCATTTTAATTACTTTTGACTTAAATTTCTTTGCTTCCTTTAATATTTTTCTCCTATACAATATTCATCTGTTGATTTTCTTTCTTTTTTCAGTTTTTTTTTTTTTTTTTCGTTTTTCTTTCTTTTCGTATTTCTTAAAATAACCACCATCTTTCTTCATCTCTTTCCGTCTTTGACTTTTTCCTTTTCTATCTTTATTTATTTTTATTTTCTTTCTACTTTCACTTTACACTATTTTCATTTTTATTTTCATTCGGTTATTATTTTCTTTATTTCATTCTAGCTTTTTTTTTTCTTGTTTCTTTTATTCAATTTTACTCTTATCTTTTTTCTTTCGCTTTTCTCTTTCTTTCTTTCTACCAATTTTTACATACATACACACACATATATATATATATATATATATATCTTTCATTCGATTAATATTGTCTTTCTTTATTCCATTCTGTGCTTTTACTTTCTTTCTTTCAATCTGCAAGAAAAAGAAAGATGTGTATATCATTTTATTTCTTTTTCTTTCACCCTTCTCTCAACTCTCTCATTTTCTTCCTTTCTTTCTTCTCGTAAAGTTTATCTGACAACACATTCTCATAATGTTGAATACGCACACACATTAAACCAATCAAACAGAAATAACAATTAAGTATTACGGCGTCGTCAATTAATGAAATCCGCCAGATCTTGCTATGGCACAGCCAATATCTCTATTTCCAAAACTGAGTGAAACAGAACATTATAAATTCAAAATTACTTAATGCAACACTGACATCAATCGTCAAATCCTTCGAAATATCAAAAGTGCCATTAAACAATCCATCATTTAAGAGTCTATAATCAGCGGTTCGGTTCCACAAATCCACCATTGTCTTATTTCCTCTCTTGACGTGATCAAGTGTTCATTTCTATTAAATTCGCTCTTGTGTCGTCACGTCGTTCAAATAACGACAAGATTGAATAAAATTGCTTGTATCATCAAATTTTATTAAAAGTCATCTGTCATTCTATTCACCGCCAGTCATCAGAAATCTTCCTTGTTTGTTCTTTATTCTAGATTCTCTTCAAATATTGTCTTTGGGATGTTTGCACATCAATGGTTTAGCTTTAATTTCTGAAAAAACTGTCGGTGTATCCCCTGGTTATACTGTTGCGATATAAAAATGCTAGATTAGGGATTTAATTATTGCTCAATGTAAACCAGACTCGTTAACCATAATTCAGATACTGTTTAAACGTTTACTCGCAAAGCAATTGCATTTATAGACAGGTAGTATTTTCATTACCTGTCTATATTCAGTAAACATAGCAATTACATAAGTATGTGAAATTTCTTATTAAGCCAATTTAATGGGTGGGTAGAGAATGGAATCCTTTGGTAAGAGGAGTTGAAAATATTAGCGAATATGATTGGGATTTCTAGTCAAGTGCGCCATTCAAAATGAGTAGAGAATACATTCAATGACAATTGTGTTAGAATTATCGTTATCCGTTTTTAACATTGTAGGTAGATAAGTCTTATTTATGGCTATTAATTTGTTATTAGTTTTAATCACTCATTGTTTCATTGTCTGACAACTCTCTGGTTCTATATGTTCTTCAACCGCTGGAGAAAATAACGAGATTTCGAAACAATAGTAATAAAGGCTTTAACTCATCCCCCAAGCAAGATTGTTATGGAAATCGCCTTTTCAGTATCAGCCATGAATATCTCGAGGAGTTAACCGAAGCACAATGAGGTAGTCACATTTTACTCCGTGTTTATGTACCATATTTGATAGCTAGTAATGTAGTAATAAAATGCTATTAGAGAAAAAGGTTTCTAGAAGACATAGAGTCCGTTCTAAAAGAAACATAAACGTTGAAATAAAGAATGACACGACTCGGAATTAAATTTTTATTCCTCTGATTCAAGAAAGATTATCATGTGTTTACCTGCCAAGTGGATTGGTTCTTCGCACTTTGAAAATCAGCATTCGAAATCTTAGCTTTTACTTAACATCGAACACAGACCTCTGGAAATGTATCACAGCCCAAAGATAGGCCTCTTTATTAACTATGATTAGCTTAGTCTGTCAAAAATGCTAAATGGTGGAAACGAGATTAAGAAGATTGTGGTGTGTCAAACTTGCAGATGGGGAGCTCTTGGTTCTCTTGAAAATCAGAATTCAATATCTGTCTATCTGAATCTGTTCTTTCTTTCTGAATCTATCTATCTATCTATCTATCTATCTATCTATCTATCTATCTATCTATCTATCTCACAATTTATTAATACCATATTTCTTCCTGTATATTTTATTTTATTTTTAATGATATTTTTACAAATGCTCATTTTAAACTTCTTTATATTTTCTAAATACAAATACGTTCGTTTGTTCTTTCTTTCTTTTTTCTTCAAGGATCAATTCTATGTATATATGAATGTATTAATATATTGTCTGCCTATCTAAAGTTTGTTCAACATTCGAAAGTCAATAAAAATCGAAATTTGAAGAAAATAATATTTTTTCTTAATCAAATATTGTTAAAGGACAAGTACCTATTCCGAAGTGTAATTCTGTTTTTGTTTCTTAAAATTTACGAAGTGGAATATTTGTGTGTGTGTCTGTGTATGTGCGTGTGTGTGTAAATGCACTTATATCGCTGCCTATATGTCAAATTTTACACTTTTTATATTTGAACAGAAAAAAAACTTTTTCCCCTTTCATACAAATATTAAATATTAATTTTCTTTTCATTTATTAATTTCTGCTTATTCCGGTACAAGGCTAATATAAAAGAATGTAGAAAATTAGATTAAACTGCGAAAGTCTTTTAAATTAGGGGAGCATGCCTTCTTTAAAAATGATCAATGAAAACACAGACCTTTATTGGACTCGAACACCAACCAATGGCAACAGCGAGAAATATGCAAATATTTAGCCGACTAAGCAAACCTTCCGGCACAATATCATTAGAGAGGTGATAATGGAGAAGATTGTGCTGCGCCGATCTTCCCAGTTAATAATCTGCTTTGTAAATCAATATTGAAAATCGTGTCTATTAACTAAGATCAATGAGAAATTTGAAAAGATTTCAAATACGAGTCATGTTTTCATTTTGACCTCAGTTGATTGTCCCTTTTTAATCGTTGAAAATTCAACAATCTTTTTCTTTTCTCGTTCATTTTCTCGTCTGCTTTCTTTCTCGACATTTGCTTTCTGTTATTATCTTCATCATGCCTATTAACCGCCGTATGTATTTGATGTGAATGTATATCCTAACAATCGCGCTGTGAAGAAACCGCTTCATTGTTCGAATTTTTTTTTCTGAAGACGCTATCGACAAACGGCAAGGCGTTCGTTGGAAATAAATAAAATAAAATCGAGAAAGAGAGAAATTCAATATGAGCCTACAATATTAAAACGCTAAAAGAGATTGCTCTCAAAATACCAACGAATAATTTCACCATTGTTGAAAATTACAAAAGACGAATAAAGGAAATACTGTTACCGAGACCAGAATAATGATTTCGAAAAAATAATGGCAGGCGAAAAAACAGTAACAAAATGTAATGAAATAAAGAGAATAATAATAATAATAATAATAATAATAATAATAATAATAATAATATTGACGTGTAGCAAAATTATGATAATTTTTAAGATATTGTGATCTCCTGTATGCTTTTGAAGCTTATGTCATGCACTCAATATGATATATTTGATGATCTTAGCACTTATGAATGTTTCCGAGTCCTGGTGGTCGAGTTCTCCTCCACATTACATTTTAATTCATTATAATCAACAACAGGGAACGGTCTTCTTCTGAGCTTTATTCCCAGGGACAATACAGATATTGTTTAATTTTCTTCTACTTCAGCGGCTTTGTGGCAGTGCTTAAGATAATGCGTCTAAACTACAAAACTCGCCATTACAATTTCTGAAACAAAATATAGCGCTGAACAATATTGATACTGTTATGATATATATAATAAAATATTAATATGCGCGATCAATGAACGCGAGCTTTTCGGAAGCGATACGAGGAGTCATCTCGCTCTTATAGTCTCAGAGGCGGCCCATCCGAGGACAGTGACAGAAATCGTGCAACACTGTTTCCTCTAAGCCAAGATCACACCGATGACAGTCATCAAACCCGTCAAACTCCATCTGAAGGCTACGTCATTGAGAGGTAGCCTATTCCGAACCAATCGTCAGGTAAGCGAAAACTAAGGGTTGCTGGGATAATCCGCCGCCAAGACCAGAAAGAGCGCACCTCGGTCGCCGACTAATCGAACCGGTCAGAGAGCGGATCCTTTGTGACTTCCATCTCAACGTCGCTGAGGGACGTCACGAAAGTGAACACGTCATCGGAGCACGCGGAAACCCTGCCTCGAGACCCATCATGGACGGCGATTCCACGTAAAACCGACTGCACGCCCTGTCCCTTAGCCGGCGAAGGAGAGGCTTCAAAGCCAAAGCGTAAAGTAGGGGCGACAATGGGCAAACCGCTTTCTGTTCACCTGCATTACAGCACTTGGGGAGGGGAGCGATACAGGAGGCTAATCCACCGTCAGAAGTCAGGTTTGAATCCGGTGGCCTGCAGGACAGCAACCAGGTACCGATGAGTGAACATATCAAATAACTTGGACTGATCCAAATTGATCAGCGCGGCTTACTCGTCGTCTTTTACATCCTCTAGGATCGTGCGTATCAGATTCAGGTTGCTCTGAATTATTCGGCCCTTCACAAAACATGTCCGCTCGGGTTCCAACAGAATCTCGGTAACTGACTGCAAACGATCATACATGATTTTGGGCATAATCTTAAACTTTGTGTTTAGCAGAGTTAGGAGCCTGTAATTACCTAAATCCCACCCAACACCCTTGTCCTTTTTCAACAGCGTGATCACATCCCTGGAGATCGGGGACGGACCCCTGTTGGAACTAGTTGTTGAACACGGCAGTCAAAACTGGAACAAAGATGTGCTTGTCTTGTAATGAAAAAACGACTGTTATTAGTAATGAACGCGTCAAAACGTAAACTTTGTTTTTATGACAATCTTCGAAGAAAAACTACTTGAATCTTTCAAATCACATCACAACCATAAACCAGAATTTGGGCTGCCATTGATGATATTTTCTCCATTTTGGAAGGTACGCTGGAAAGTTTGCTAAAAATTCTACAATTTTGTGATATTTTTACACAAACAAAAATTTATCACATACAAAATTTATATCTAATTTTCTCCAAACCTTGTGTTGAATTTTTAGACACTAGAATAAAGTTCTGAAAGAATCGTCTAATGACAGAATTATCTTACAAGCCTACGTCATCACACATTTACCTACACCGCCGTTCTGATCATCCTTATCACATGATAAAAATCAAACCCAAAGTGCCAATTTTGACGCATAAGGTGAATTTTCACGAAGATAAAAGATTATCGGGAGCACGCTAATGATTTCATTCGGCATTATGTTAAGCACGGCTATCAAGAATCGCCAATGAAATAGCTAAAAATGAACATTATCATAATTTTATACCAGATCAAAATGCCGAAAAACACAATAAAATTCTGACATAATCTCATTAGTCATCAATTGGTGCCAAAACCTTTCAAAAATACTGCACAACAGCTATGAACACATTGCGTAAAAATATCCTCGTTGTAAAGAGATTTTTCCAAACCCGACTATACTTTCTTTCAAAAGAAATAAAATCATCAGACAAATTTTGAGAAATATAAGCGTTCAGACTCATTGAAGTTTCGAATCGTTATACTCCGGAACACACTCATAGAATAGGAGGAAAATACCATTCGTTGCGCAAGAGTCAAGCTAATTCTATTACAAATCAAAAAGAAATATCACGATTTCTACAGAGGATGGAAATTGTACTGATTCCCATTTAATATATGCCACCAAACATGACTTGATTTATGTCGGCGGAAAAATTAAATTAAAGATTCCATAGACACAGGTATGATGTCAGACACCACAATTTAGCATCAAAGGAGCTTGCAGAACATTTTATTACAAACGACTGTAATTTCGACATGCATCTTAAGGTGCACATTCTGAAAAAAAATATTCAGAATCTACCGACCTTTTGACCTTTAAAACACATGAGGATGGTTACACCATCAAATTACTAACTTCCCGGTCCGTATCTCCCATATAAGATTTATACTGTTTGATTCCACTTAGTAACTAATCAACTAACAGAAAATAACAAAGATGAACAAGATTACCATCATATTAAGCACGTTTTCAGTTGCATGTCTTCTCGCTAGCGGCGTTACGTTCGTTTTGACATATTCATTACCAGGACAGCGAACAAGGCAAGTTGTTTTATAATTACAGAAGTAAGTATGACTGGCGGAAAAGTTAATCCACTGGGAATTGGTTAAGTTGACCAAATATATGCACAAACCAGAATTTATCTTAAACAAAAACGAAATTCTCTAAAACATTGAAATTCAAATGAATCTACCAAAATCCAAACCAGGAACTTGATCTGCTTATTGTGAACGAGGAGAAAAAGTTGTCAAAAAGCAGAGCATGAATAAAGATGAAATAAAATGAAAAACTGGACAAAGAGTAGTGAAAAAAAATTGGTAGCATTTTACTAATCATTACTAAGCGCATTCAAGACTATCTCGTCGTGGATAATTTTGCTAAAACATAACCTCGCTTAATCTACAGAGAAAACTATCAAATTTTCATTTCAGGGCAAATGATCATCACTTTTCGAAGCTTCCTTTTATTTTTATATCTGTAAATTACCCTGAATGTTCTTGGAAAGATAATGAAGTGGTTTCCTGTTGCATTTTTCATGGCTTTGAATTCAGTGTTTTCTTTCTTCTGAGCAGGTTCCCACTCAAGGTTAGAGTCTGCTCTGTTATTTGGAGAAGAAGAAGAAGAAGAAGAAGAAGAAGAAGAAGAAGAAGAAGAAGAAGAAGAAGAAGAAGAAATTGGTATGAAGATCATCCAATCTCGGTTACAGACGCAAGACCTGTAACAGTTTTATTGGAAAAAACAATCAAACTTAATCAGCCAATCATCGTGATCAGAAAACAGAGAATCTGATGTCTTATTAACATGGTTGTTCCTTCAGACTGTAATGTATCTTTGGAGATCTTTTAAAAAAAAACTATCAAAATACAGGGATCTAGAAGTGGAAATTTAAAAAATGTAACACGTGAGGACATCAAGGCTTTATCTGTGTAAATTGTTTCTAGCCTTTCTAAATTTGTGGGAATTTTTTTGTGCAGCGGAAAATGTCATGATATCATTTTTTGACGTTAGAACTCTGGTTTCGACCTGGGAGGAAAGGACTATGCAACAGAAATCAAAGGAAAAACAGTAAAACTTTCTGTAAAAACCTAATCAAATTATTTTAAATTAAGAAAAGATGACAAATTGTGATTTTCGCCGTCCCAGCGAAGTGAAATTGAAAGAAAGCAGAAAATGTGGAAATATCCAGAAAAAAAAAAAATGAAAAAAGAAGTAACTAGAACGCAAAGATGGCAGCTGTGCCTATTATTATGAGAGTACTTGGAAAGGCTTCAAAAAGCTTAGCAAGAGAGATGAAAGAATAAGCAATCTAATGAAAAATGCATTCCATTCAAACAAAGGTATAAGAACTACATATTTTATTACGGAGAGTGCTGTAGAATTTAAAATAATTGCTGTCAACTGATCTCCAGGAAAACGACCACTTAATAATAATCTGAAAATCATTGTAAAGACATAGGAAGAACTGGAAATGAAAGAAAAATTCAAAAGAATTTTAACCAGTGCTATTCAAACTCACAGACTAGCAAAGATTTCTCTGTCAGAAATTAAAAGCATCTTTACGCCGAATTTATTTTTCGTAATTGATCAATAAAATATTTATAAATTATAGATGATATATATATGAAAAGTTAACTATTTTAAAATTCATATTTATTTTTTTAAATGAGTAATGCATCATTAAAATATTGTTTTGGTAACGCCATATCCCTTCAGTATAACAGGGTGCTATTCTGGTTGAATGTTTTATTGCATGATTGGATATAACTGAATGGTAGCCAGCATGAGAATACCTAACGACGATTTGGAATAGGAAATAATTAAGATTAAACAGTGTAAAATTCAAGAAACTAAGTTAGTTTTGAAAAAAAGAAAGAATAAACAGATTAAAATAGTAATTACAAGCCATAAAATTCCAAGTTCGAAGATGGCCATAGGAATATTCGAAACTAAAATAAACCAAGTAGAATTCATTCAAAATTTCATAATACAAGATCGTCTCCAATCTATATATCTGTATACAGTGCAATGTGAAAAAAAAAAGCTTTATAATCTGAAATTTTTCAAATTCTGAAGAAGGCTTCTTTGCTTATACAAAATACTAACTCTGCAAACGTTTATTTCGCTACTAAAATTCAGGTTCAGAGTTTAACCTGTCTGCATTGTAAAAAGGCACATGAGTTATTAAGGTCATATGAATATCTTATTGAAAAATATGCAATAAATCAATGCCAGAGTTGAACAAATTTCTTTATATAAACGCGTTGAATGCAACTGAGACAGGTAAACGACAGCAAAATCGCAATAAATCGACAACAAAGCTCGTCTCACGTTCCTTCATTATTCATTTTATTTCTACATTTTTATTGAATAACACATCAGGCCGAGAAACCACTCTCATAATGATAGAAATGAAAGATAGAAGGGAATGATAGAAAGGAATGATAGAAGGAATTAATAGAAGGAACGATAAAAGGGAATGATAGGAGGGAAAGATAAGGAACGATAAAAGGAATGAATAAAAGGAATGAGAGAAGAACGATAGAAGGAAATCATAAAAGAAATGATAGAAGGAAAGATAGAATGGAATGGTAGAAGGGAATGATAGAACGAATGATAGAAGGGAATTATAGAAGGAATGATAAAGGAAATGACAGAAGGGCATGATATATAGGAAAGGTTAGAAAGGAATGATAGAAGGAATGATAAAAGTGAATGATAGAAAGAACGACACAAGAAAATGATAGAAGGGAATGATAGAACGAACGATATTACGGAATGATAGAAGAAACGATAAAAGGGAATGATAAAATACAATGATAGAAAGAACGATAGAAGGAAATGATAGATGGCAATAATAGCAGGGAATAATAGAAAGATCTCTAGAAGGAAATGACAGAAGGAACTATAAAAGAGAATGATAGGTGGAAAGATAATGATAGAAAGAAATGATAGGATAAGATAAAAGGGAACGATTGAAGGGAACGATAAAAAAGAATGATAAGGGAATTATAGAAGGCAATGATAGAAGGTAATGATATAGGAAAGATATAAAAGAATGATAGAATTAACTATAGAAAGAAATGATCGAAGGAAGAATAGAAGAAAGTATAGGAGAAAGTGATAAAAAGCAATGATAGAAGAAAGGATAAAAGAAAATGATAGAATAGACCGATAGAACGAACGTTAGAGGAAAATGACTAAAGGGAATGATAGAAGAGAATGATAAAAGGGAAAGATAGAAGGTACGGTAAAAGGAATGAATGAAGTAATGACACAAGGAACGATGGAAGGAAAATATTGAAGGGAATAGCAGAAGAAAAAATAGAAGGGAATGATAGAACGAATGAGAGAAGGGAATGATTGAAGGAACGATAAAAGGTAATGATAAAAGAAATGATAAAAGGAATGATAGAAGGGAATGATAGAAGGAAATGATAGAAGGGAATGATAGATAGAAATGATAATAGGGAAAGATAGAAAGAACAATAGAAACTAATGATAGAAGTGAAAGATAAAAGGAACTATAAAAGTAATGATAAAAGGGAAAATAGAAAGAACGATAAAATTAATGATATAAGGGAAAGATAGAAGGAACGGTAAAAGGAATGAATGAAGGAATGACAGAAGGAACGATAAAAGGAAATAATTGAATGAAATGATAGAAGGGACTATTGATGGGAATGGTAGAAGGGAATGATAGAACGAATGATAGAAGGGAATGATAGAAGAAACGATAAAAGGGAATGACAGATGGTGAATGATAGAAGGAAAAGTTAGAAGGGAATGATAGAAAGAATGATAGAAGGGCATGACAGAAGGAACGATAAAAGTGAACGATGATAGAAGGGAATTATGGAAGGAACGATAGTACGGCATGATAGAAGGATCGATAAAAGGGAATGATAAAAGAGAATGATAGAAGGAACAATAGAAGGAAATGATACATGGGATTGATAGAAGGGAATGATAAAAAGCCCGACAGAAGGGAATGATAGAAGGGGCGTTAAAAGGGAATGATAGGAAAGAATGATAGAAGGAACGATAAAGGAAAATGATAAAAGGGAATGATAGATGAAACGACAAAACGGAATGATCGGAGGGTTTGATAGAAGGAAGTATATAAGGAAATGTTAAATGAGAATGATAGGAGAAACGATAGAAAGAAATTATAGAAGTAACTATAGAAGGAAATGAGAGAAAGGAATTATAGAAGGAATGATGAGAGGAAATGATAGAAGAGAACGATAGAAGGAACGATAGCGGGAAATGATAGAAGGACATGATAAAAGGGAGTGATAGAAGGATCGATTGAAGGGAATGAGAGAACGAACGATAAAAGGGGATCATAGAAGGAACGATATAAGGGGATGATAGAAGGGAAACATAGAGAAGGATCGATAAAAGGGAATGATAGAACGAAATGATAGAAGGAAATGATAGAAGGAACGATAAGAAGGGAATGATTGAAGAAACGATAAAAGGTAATGATAGAAGGAAATGATAAAAGGGAATAATAGTAATGGACGATAGATGGGTTTTCAAAGGAATGTTATTGATCTCATAGTATTCTACTTTTATTTAAAAAAATGAACCAATAAATGTTGTTTCAATAATAAATACTGGCAGCCTATAATTTGCTTATAATTTGCATACACTTTATATAACACTCGTCTCAGTGACATAAAATACTGAGGAAAGTGCTGGAGTATTGGGGAGATTTGCTGTTATTTGATGTCCAATGTTAGCCGCCTAAAAATTCAATGTCGTGTTGTGAGCAAAAGAAGAATCGGACGCGATAAAAATGAAATGCCCCCCCGCCCCCCAAAAAGGGAAGCTTAGGAGACTAAGAATGTGGAACCGTTAATTTAATAGCGGTGACAAAAATGGAAAGTTCACAAAAGCGCAATTCATTTCTTGTTCAAATAAAACAAAACATGCGTTGGCCTTCGATTCCTTTCTCTTCCCTCCTCTTTCGTCTCCCTTTCTTCGACCATTTACCGCCTACTTGCTCCCTCATTTTTATTTTCCTATCTCTACAATCTCCTACGTCTGTAATTTTTGTTCGCATTCATATTCTATTATTATCACAGAATTTTCTTATACAACAATTTTTTATGTACGAATTGCTTGATAATTGTATATTAATATTGTTGTCATTCAATTGGCAGTTTTTGTCGTTTCTTCTTATTATTATTATTATTGTTATTATTATCATTATTATTATTGTTGTTGTTGTTTTTGTTATTATTATTATTATTATCATTATCATTATTATTATGTTCTAGAATGCATATTTACTCTTTGAAAATGTATATTTACTCTTTGAAAACAATGGCCCATCTCTCACCGATTTAATGTGAATATAAGTGAAAAGGTGTTTTATAACATTTGATATATATATATATATATATATATATATATATATATATATATATATATATATAACTGTTATATATTTATATGTATATTTAACAGTTGTTTTATATTATATAGAACATATCTATTAGTGTATGTATATATTTACATGTATATATCTATATCTATATATATATATATATATATTTATCCATATATATACATATATATATTATGCATATACATATATATTGATATATATAAATACACACACACATACATATACATATATATAATATATCATACATCTTGATCATATTATATTAAAATGCACGCATTTTCTTGGCATGAGTTAAATAGATTTTTTCGATAGTAGTCAAAGGTTTTAATTGAACATCTGACAAGAGGAATATATAGAGAGAGTACGTGGCTGGAGAGAGTGAAGAGAGAGAGAAAAATGGTGAGTCGATGGAGAGAGAGAAAAAAAGAAAGAACAGGTAAAAAAAATAAAAGCCAGAAAGAGAAGTTTTTAAAAACTTTTAAAGAAAAAATGAAGAATTGGATAAGAAGAAACAATGAAAAATGGTAAGAAGTAAAAGAAAGAAAGAAAGTTTGAAAACTGGTTTCTTCGGAATACTAATGTGATGCACCCGTCGAATTTTTTTCTTTGTCATTCTGGAGAAAGATCTGGAAGCAATGCAACTAATGTGAGAGTGAATAGCATTTAAGGATATGAATCGAAACTAATTTACAGACACGTGATCACACATGGAGGGAAAAACAACAGTAAAAATACGCACAAATACGCACACACATACACGTACAAACACATCAATACGCACCGAAGCGAACAAGAGCGTACGCATGTAGAAACAACCATGCGAGAATAAAACTTGATTGAATCAGTACGTCACTAAATTTATGTGTAGGCGTTTATGCACAATACGCATATATATATATATATATATATATATATATATATATATATATATATATATATATATATATATATATATATATACACGAGGAATCTCCGAAAGTAATATTACTTTCCGCGTAATCTGCAACAAATTATCCACTAGCGGTATCTACATGCTGCAACCATAAAAATCTGCATCAGTGGAGGCGATTCACATTTTTTTTACAATAATGACAGTGACTATAATTGATTGGTACAAAAATGAAAGTAAGAAAGCGCCAAATATGGACTATATGGCCGCTCTGGTAGGACAGTCAAACCAAAAATGGATCGTTTATCCTGATGGTTTGTCCGAAATTAAATTTCACATTCAAAAAATTCTAAAAATATCCTCTTTAATCGAGAGATTGTCAATGAAGTGTTTATGTTATTAAAGTTCCGAAGTTTGAACTGAAAGAATTTAAAGTTACGCACCTAAAATAACTCGATAGTTTAAAAGGAATTTTAATCCGTTCGCTCTTTGATTCGAAACATTTTTATTGATGGAAGATTGACGTACTTTGATATGAAGGGATTCCATTATTTTTCATCGTTATTTTTTTCACTTGGATTGGTTGGAAACTGTTGTATTATCGATCATAATATAATAGCAATTAGAAAGGGCGATGTTGATTTGTTATATATTTAGCACTTTGCTGGGAGATGTGATGAGTCAGTCTTCGAGAAGTAAATTTCGTAGTATGAACACTATGTTGATTATTTTGTTATTATCTACAGAGACGCAGACTCCAAGGGAAAAACGCAATATACACAATGATCTTTTACAAAAGAACTTTTTGTAGATTCGTTTAGAAATTTTTAAATTTTGGACTACATGATAAATTATGGCAATGTTTAATATCCACGGAAGTTATAAATCTATGAATTTTATATTTACCGTTTTTCGTCTTTTAAGAATTTCTAGTGAATCTGGTTACATTAAAATGAGTTTTAATAAGTATTTTCGTTGTAGTTTGAGATTCTTTGTTTTATTAATATATAATTCACAGATAGGCGGTTTCGCGGCCCCTCAGTGTGGCTAGACGTCCGATTGCTTCATGGTGGCATTGAAACCCTACTAATTTGACATCAATCAGATAAATTATCACTAGGCCAAAGTCAAACCGCGGAAAGAGAGGGAATTTTAACGTTTTTCTCTATATGAATTACGCCAGAACAGTAATATATAAACACATGCATGCACATGCCAACACACATATATATGTACATAATAGGAATAATAATAGCTGGTCACTCGTATTCGAGGATAGGCATCTATGTGCTCACAGCTCACCTATGGTTTATATGCTGAGCAGACTTTAGTTACTGAGAGAGAGAGAGAGAGAGAGAGAGAGAGAGAGAGAGAGAGAGAGAGAGATAGCGTGATGAACAATTTGAACAAGGCCAGCACGAACCGATTCAAGAGTTCCGTCTACCCACTCACAATTTCACTAACAAGGCTACCACGCTGGTATCGACCATAGTGAGATTCGAACCCGAATCTCATGGTCAGAAAGCAAACGCGCCCATTTGTACATGACAACACACACACACACACACACATACTCTCTCTCTCTCTCTCTCTCTCTCTCTCTCTCTATATATATATATATATATATATATATATATATATATATATATATATATATATATATATATATAAAAAGAAGAGGGGTGCCGCAAACGTTTTTGGTTGTAATGTGGATTTATTGAGAAAAAATATTATACTTTTGTTTTACATAATTTCACGACACGTGTTTCTGGTCTGGTCTCGCAACCGTCTTCAGGTGAAAGTGGAGATTTTTACATATTATTAAAAATAATTAATTTTTCTTCATGTTCAATGTGGAATATTCTCGAGAATTGTCACAATTACAAACTAATAATAATAATAATAATAATATTAATAATATTATTAAATTATTTGACATCAATATAAAAAACATCAATTTAAAAAAATGAAATTCTTTTAAAATATTTTAAAATTTAAAAAAACAATATTTTGATTAAATTAATAAAGAGAAAAGTAAAGGACCATTTTACTTAACTAAAGACTTAAAAATGCAAAGACTTACGTACGTACACACACATATCTATACATATCTATCTATCTATCTATCTATCTATCTATCTATATATATATATATATATATATATATATATATATATATATATATATACATACATATTGTCCTTGGTATGAGGATAAACTGCATCCAGCAACAAGGCTTCTGATCGGGAGGGTTTTACGAGTGTGGAACCACCTCTTAATTGCTGTTGTTCCCAGGTTCATCCTAACCCGTGGTGGTAGCACTTGTTAGGGTCCTAGCTATGGGTAAATACCTTAATCTTGCCAAAGCAATGCCGAACGATGGGCGGTTTTAAGTAACCCGTCTAATCTAGAGATTCTAAGGAGGTTAGTGGAGAAAATGCCATCGAAGCGTCTCGGTAGCACCGATTGTCTCCTGGCTACTGAAATCGTCTTTTCGGGAGCTAAGTGTGTGTGGGGCTGGGACTACCCAATCCTAGCACCACCTCAAACAATTCTGAGCGAGAGTCTTTCTTTTCTTTCTTTTTTTTTCTCTCAAAAAGTCCTGCGGCGACAGGCAACGGGCGACAAGGGCAAGAATAGGATGATGCTGGCAGCCCTTAGTTCGAAGCCTGCATGTGACTCTTTTCAAGGAGAAGCACCGCCGGCCTCACATGAGGAGTGGCCTATAAAAGGTGGCCTAAAAGATGCTGGTTCCAACTCAACAGGCCAGGAAATCGCACTTGTTCCTTATCGCGGTCGCCGAAGAAAATTATAATCTTTTGTTGTTGTTACTTGGAATATACGAACCCTACTGGACTGTCCCAATCATATTAGACAATACCAAAAAACTACGTTGATCGCATCTGAAGTCAAGCGTTACAATGTAGATATCGCTGCACTCAGCGAAACATGATTCCACGATGAAGGCCGGGGGATATACATACTTCTGGAAAGGTCTTCCTTCCAAAGAAAGTTGAGTCCACGCTGTTCGCTCAACGCTTTTAAGGAACCTCGCTTCTGTTCCGACTGGGCAAAGCGAAAGACTAATGACCCTCAGAATTCCTCTCTCCAATAATGTCTACGCAACCATTTTTCATGTTCTCTCCGTCGGCATCCATGGCCAGGGCATTCTGAATATTCATGTATTCTGGCCTATGTTTGTTTGTGTTATGATGTGATGGCATGTTGTAAAGTTTTTTTTGTGTGCTGTTAAGTATATTTTTGTAACTGTATTTGTTGTTTTGGAGTATTTGTGTGTCGTAGTGTGTATTAGGATTCTTACCTCTGTTGTGTGGTTTTCTTTGTATTTGCTGATATCTCATGTAGTTGTTTTATGTTGAGTATTGTATTTTGTTTTGATTTTGGATCGTGTTTTTTTTAGTTCTATCACATTATCCAATTTTTCCTTTCTTGGTAATGTCTTCAGCAAGGTTATGTTTCCCTACAAGATATTCCGGAATTTTTTCTCTTCTTTGCCTTTTGAATTCTGATAGGAACTGGTGAATATCTATGTGACAAACTTCCTTGATTTTTTCGTGAAGTGTATTGTTTTGTCCTCTTGTATTTCAATTTGGGCCTGCAATTTCGATAGGCTTAGTGTACTTTTTTTTTGTTTTTCCGTGTTTTGTGGATTGATTTCTTGGAATAAATTTTTCCTCCATTTCTATGAAACTTTTATATATTGCTGTGATTTCTTTATTTTTGATGTAATTGAAAAATGCTAGTTTCCATTGATTAAGTAGGTTGTCTCACATCCGGAGATTCTGTCTCTTTGTTTTGTATGCTTTCTCTTGGATGTGTAATTTTTAGATATTTTCTAGGTATTCATACTGAGTTTATATATATATATATATATATACAGATATATATATATTCAGGTAAGATGAGAACGAATAGAGTACATTTCCAATGTTTGCAACATTTAAATTAAAAGACGGCTCAATACAAAGTAGAGCAATATTATTTATTTTAGGACATTACACCGAAAACATTTTTTTACTTTCAAAATTCTGCTCTTTATTTTCGTTTTTCATCAAAGAAATTTTTCTCTTTTTTTCTTTCCTCTATTAATCGTTTTATTTTCTTTTGCTATTTGTGCGTTTGATCCTTTTTCTTTCCATCTCTTCTTGCCGTAGGATCGCTTCTTTTTCTTTTCTTCTCATATTGGCCTGTGATTACCCCTTTTTCTTTTCATCTTTCCTTAACCTGTGCTTGCTTTTTCATTCACACCTTAGCCTGAGATTGCCCCTTTTTCTTTCCTTCTCACCTTGCCGTGTACTTTCCCCCTTTTCTTTCCTTCTCTCCTTGCCGTGTGATCGCCCATTTTTCTTTCCTTCTCAACTTGGCCCGTGATTGTCTCTTTTTCTTTTCGTCTTTCCTTGGCTTGTGCTTGCCCCTTTTTCTTTTCTTCTCTCTTTGTCCTGTGATTGCCTCTTTTTCTTTCCATCTCACCTTAGTCTGTGAACGCCTCTTTGTATTTCCTTCTCACCTTAACCTGTGATCGCCCCTTTTTCTTTCCTTCTCTCCTTAGCGTGTGCTTGACAGTTTTTCTTTCCTTCTCTCCTTAGCGTGTGCTTGACAGTTTTTCTTTCCTTCTCTCCTTGGCCTGTGACAGCCCCTTTTTCTTACTTTCTCTCCTTAGCGTGTGCTTGTCCCTTTTTCTTTTCTTCTACCCTTGGCATGTTATTGCCCCTTTTTCTTTCCTTCTGTCCTTGGCTTGTGCTTGCCCCTTTTTCTTTCCCTCTCCCCTTGGTGATTCATCGCCGCATTTTCTTTCCTCTTCTCATTTTCCTGTGATTGCCCCTTTTCCTTTCCTTCTCTCCTTGGCGAGTCTTGCCCCTTTTTCTTTCCTCCTCTCTTTTGCGTGTGCTAGCCCCTTCTTCTTTCCATCTCACCTTCGCCTGTGACTGCCCCTTTTTCTTTCCTTCTGTCCTTGGTGTGTTTACCCCTTTTTCTAACCTTCTCTCCTTGGCGTGTGCCTGTCCCTTTTTCTTTCCTTCTCTCCTTGGTGTGTGTATGCCCCTCTTCCTTTCCTTCTCGCTTTGGCCTGTGATCGTCCATTTTTCTTTCCTTCTCACTTTGGCCTGTGATCGCCCATTTTTCTTTCCTTCTCACTTTGGCCTGTGATCGCCCATTTTTACTTTCCTTCTCGCTTTGGCCTGTGATCGTCCATTTTTCTTTTCGTTTCACCTTAGCCTGTGCGAACAAAAAAATTCACTCTTCTCTTTTTATCTTTTACTTCATTTTTTTCTGCTTTATTCACGTTTTTTTCTTAAAAGAAATTTATCTCATCTTTTTTCTTTAAGTTCTTTTTAGCCATCCACGTTTTCTTTATTATTTCCACGTTGTTTTTCCTTCTTTACTTAATTTCTATCATTGTCACGGCAATCGTATGTGACGCCTTTCGTAGCGGAATTGTGACGAGTTTTGTGACGACGTCCTCCGATCATCACTCGTTCACTGCACATGTGATGACATCCGAGGTTGAGTGTGTATTTGTATCGCCATTTGCACAGGTCCGTCTCGTTGGACGTGATTGCTTTCAATGAATAATAATAATGGCGATAATTTTTTTTTAAGACACCGGATGGGAGTTCACAACAATACGATTTCTCACTTAGCCGTCTAGCTTTACATTCGGCTGAACTGTTATCTCCCTATCTTAGCTGGTCCCTTCTACACTGACCTCTGGACTCGGCGACTCTTGATTCCTCACTACCGATCCTTGTCACTGGACAGCTCCTAACTCCTCTGGTCACCTATCCACTTCTCTCACGGCTGCACCCATTTACCCTGACTTCCTGCCTCTATCTGCTTATATGGATAATCCTGGGTCCCATAACCCATCCAGAAGTGTTGAGACCACCCCCAAACGACATGAATGGTCAAACCTTGAAAATCTACTTTTATGACTGAAATCATTGATAATTTTTTTTTATTTTCCCCAATTCAAAAGTAAACTGGAGACATGAATCCTGAAAACACTGACACATAAGTTTACAAAAAGATGGACTGGAGACAAAATTCCTACGAAATTCGGATAACTAAGCAGACTCAAAAGGAAGGAATTTAGAATCTCCTTCTAAAGATGAATGAGAAATCATATTACAGTGGCGATCACTTGCCTGATATCAGGTATAGAACCTTGCTGAATATCTGGAATACTGGGCACCTCGACATGGTGTAATCGTTAGGAAGCTTGTTTGGCTAGATCAATTACGACTGAGTAGTGAGTTCGATCCTCACTGGGTGCCCCATACTTTCGGCCTTATGCCGCATCTAAGCCGGGCTTAGAAAATCGATATCTGGAATACTGGAAGAGATCCAAGCACCGGACATATGCGATCATGATACCATTTTGCAAAGGCAAATATATATTATGGAGCTTTGTTGGCATTATCGTGGTATAGCTTTAGTTTCGGCACTAGTGAGCATTATGCTGTCTTAGCTAAAAAGCCAATATTGTGGATACGATGCTTCCAGTGACAATGTGGCTTTCCTATCTAAGAAAGGTACGATGGATTTATTTTCACAGATCAACACATCCAAAAGAAGTCATATGAACAACAGAAAATCATGTTTCAGATCTTAATAGATCTTATTTGTGGATGGTCACAAACTGAAGGTAGTAGAAAAATTCACATACCCATAGGAGCCATATGAAGAGACATTGCACTCTTGACTATAAAATATCTGCTCGTGAGAAGAAAACAACTGATGCCTTTCCAGCTCGATCTTGCTCTCAAAGACGACTACTTAATACGTGCACAGAGATAGCAGGTTAAGATTTCATTGTACTGACGTTCTTGTTATACTCTTATGAGACATAGATCGTGTATCGCAGACAGACGCTCTGAAGAGATTCTACCAGGGATGTTTCAGATCGATTCTTGGTATACACTGGATATCCCACACACCAGATACTGTGGTCCTCGAAAAAGATAATGCAATCAGCATCGAAGCCCACATTAATCGCCGCAGGGTTCACTGGACAGCTAATTTCATTTGCATTAAAGACAGGAGAATGCCCAAACAAATAATCTTGAACGAATTGCTCTACGGCACTTGACTTCAACATAAACCAAGCAAGCGCTTCAAGGACTGTTTAAAAGAGTTCTTTGCAGCCAACCATATAGAAGATCTTGAGTGGGAAACTGCTGCTTGTGATCTAAATAAGTGCAGATGTACAATCCGTGAAGACACTAAGATATCCAAAGAACATGCAATAAATTGGGCAAATGTCACGCGTGCAACTAGGAAAGAGGAATTTATTGATCGAGCAATCCGTCAATTTACATTTGATGAATGTGTCAGAGCATGTCTCTCTAATGCAGGGTCTCGTTAGTCACAAGAAACATATTGGTAGAACTTTCACAAATTACGAAAGTAACTTAACATGTGGCTTGTGTCAGAAACGCTCTGGTCTCACTCATCAGACGAAAACATCTACGAACAACTTGAATAGATTTTATAAAACAGGTCAGGCTCTGTACAAAATAACTTTGCTGTGTCTGCAATAAACATTGTAAGTCACTTGCTGGCTTCAAGAATCAGTATCGTTTTAACGAGAACTAAACAATGGATCAAATTTGTCAGTGATGGTCATACTCGTTTAACGAGTCGACAGCCATCATATATGTTTTAACGTCGTTCCTGTATGCATCTTATATATTTTCTATAATGATCACTTGAAGCAACTTGAACTCTTTCATCAACGATACTTGCGTTGAATAATTGGAATCAACTGGAGAATGCATGTCAGCAAAACTTGAAAAGTGATTTCACAAAGTCAGGGAGACGGCATGGAAGCAACAATTGTCAAAACAGAGGTTGCGTTGGATTGTAGTCATATTCCTTTCATAAATGACAGCAGGATTCCTAATCAGCCATGTAAGTAGAGCTTGCAAGTGAAACGAAGCGTTATAATGACAACCTGAAAGAATCCTTGAATATTACAAACATCAATACACTTGTCAAGAGGATTCCATGTAAATGGTTGTGTCATCTGGCAGAATAGGGGAAAGATTTCTTTCAGGAGTTATCAGTTAGCAAACGAAAAACTGAAAAGGAGTTTTCGAAAAAGGTCCCGATATGGAACTTCCAGACCATATAAATGACAAGTATTGCCTCATTTGTTATTTTTGTGGTAGATTCTGTTTGAGAAAAGGAAGAAAACCAAATACGAAATGATATTAACTACTAACAATTCATGCCAAATTTGTGTAAAAATGTACAAGTCAGCTATTGGGCTGAAAAAACTCGCAAATATTTACAAAAATTAATCTAATAACAGCAAAATACGTGTCTTCCCACTTTGTGTTAGAGAGTTTAAAAATTTGGCTGGTTTACAGAGCAATAATTTATTGAAAGTGTACTAATTTCGCAATCTTCTATAGAAAATTTAAGCATATTTTCGTACATATTTCTTTTTTTCACAAAATTACAAATTAATGCAATGTGAGATGTTTGAAAACAATGACTATAAAATAAAAGCGATAAAAAGTAGAATGGGATATGTAACCACCACAACGCTAACAACCCTCTATCGTTGTATAACAACACCTATCATTTCTCAACTGACACACAATACTCCCCCGGCTCTTCTTCCTCAATCGCTAGCACATCTAGCTTTGTTGAGTAATACCGACCTTATGAGTCATCCGACTTTCTTTTCCCTATCAGTTTGGTTTTCGTTTCAATAAAGTTGATTCCGGTTTCCAAAAATCCTATGATATTGGGACTAATGGTGAAGTCTTGTGTTAATCCCTCTATGTAAGTTGTGTACCACAGACAATGTTGCGTAATTCCTGCCTGTGGCTGAGGTAAACTTTTATCTGTTTACGTTCAAGGACAGCTCCGGACTCAGGCTGGAATAAGAACTCCGGCAATAAAATGTTCAACACTGTTGATAACTATAACAATAGGTTTATTGAATATAAAGAAAAACTAGTTTAGGGCACCTCGACGTGGTGTAATGGTTAGAAAGCTTGTCTTGCTAGATCAATTACGATTGAGTAGTGAGTTCGATCCTCACTGGGTGCCCCATACTTTCGGCCTTGTGTCACATCTAAGCCGGGCTTAGATAATCACTATAAAGAAAAACTAGATGAATGAAGTGTCTTAAGTTTCTAATGCAAAATCAAGTTCTCTCCTGCAGGTATGATGATTCAAAAAATCTAGTTGCAAACGAGAAGGGGGAGGAGTGTTGACCGGGCGATAGGAAAGCCTACCTACTGCTATTACATACAACAACAACAACAAAAACAGAGGGTACGATGAGAGGGGGGAGGTAATTTGCAAAGAGTCCTGGCTGACACTTGGATTCTACCCTCTCGCAACATTAAGTTTTAACTTAGTATAAGTCCCATTGTCTATTTTAAAAAGAAATTGAAGAAAATAAGGTTATCCGGATTTATTGCTATGTCATAATAAATGCCCCAACATACGTGGCAGCGAGTGTTAGTCTGCTTTCTTCCTCATGATAACAAGTGAATGTACAGCTTACCTTAAGTCCAAGCATCTACCTGGTGGCGGGGGGATCAACGGCCAATCCTCCGCCCTCACCAAATAGTGGGCAAATTCAGAAAATTTATCAAGCAAGAACAGTCGGCCACTAAATCATGAGAATACTGACGAGACACTTTCGCATTTAGCCAAAGACATTCAATTTTCCCTTTTTTTCTGATTTTTCTTTCCAAACGGGATTTCTAACTAAACCGTCAAATAGGTTAGAATGATTAGGACAAAATGTGTTACTGAACACTGACGAGTAGGGGGAGAAAAAATACAATAAAATAAAATGAAATTTAAAGATTAAAAAAAATAAAGAATTAAAGAAAATCGAAAAATGATCCTTCTCAGAGTTATATATATATATATATATATATATATATATATATATATATATATATATATATACATTAGGATGTCAAAATCACTACACAATTGCAGTTATGTTTCGATGCGTACCAATGCATCTCATTAGGCGATTGTAAATTAAAGGCGAGTGGACGATTTATTTAGATTTAGAAACAAAATACAACCTCTTTTTAAGAAAAAAAAGAAAAAAGGTGGTTTATAAGGTTTGTGGGCTTTACTCTGATCAAACTAATCAAATATGACCTACGTTAAATTTAAACTAAGCGAAGAAACAAAAATTAAAAATTATTTTTATAAATAGGTAGATTGGCAGCTAACAGCAGCCAGACATAAACTAAAGCGGATGCAAACGGTTATATAAATTTTACAAACTAGACAATGACGTTTTCTAATAAATAAAAATTAGGTGGAGTGATAATTTCTTTGCTTTGTGAATTTCCTATATAAAATTTTTTATAGTTGATAAATAAATAGCTTCTTTTAGAAATTAGTAAATAATTTAAAGTTTAGAATTATTTGGTAAATTAATATGCAACTGTTGAATAAAGATTCTTCATATAAGATGTTAATAACACTAACCAATCAACGTAAAATGTCAAAAATACCAACAAATACCGATACATGCGTAGAAGATGTTACTAATACTACGAGGTTATTAATAGAAAATTATATTAAATCCAAATTAATCTTACAAATAAACCATATATGGTTCAACGCAGAACAACTAAAATATAAGAAAATCATAATTTTGATTAAATTGTAAAGTAAAAGCTAAACTATGTTTACAATTTACTGTTAATTCATTTCTTTTATTTAATAAGGAATTTTTATTGAATCTGATGATTTCCAATTTTTCATGTAAGCACAGAAAACAGGCTTCAGATAAAGATCTACATGTTCTTGCCGTTTTTAAAATTTTCCAATTCACCTTAGACTTATTATCATCTTTTAAACTCCAAAAATATTTAGAAAGTGATGTATTATTTCTGTAAGTAGTATTGATGAAGGACATGATATATTGATACCACCTAGTCTTGAAAGAATTTTTAGTACTACCAATATAGAATTTTTCAACCGTCGTATTCTCTATTGTAGAGATAGTGCAAAGATAAGCAAGAGATTTAGTTAAACATTTCTTTGGCAATGGACATTGGTCAGAATTCCTATAATTACATTGGCCAGTATCATTCATAATATTTATCTTGGAACGTTTATTATGATTCAGATTAATAAATTGGTTTAAAATTTTGTTATTATGTAACTTTATAATTTTCTCAAGATTATTGATGCAGCTATAACATTCTATTAAATATTTTACTAAGAGGGTTACTTTTAGGGAAATGTTTATCAATCAAATGGGGGAACTTATGGCCTAACTTTGTACTGACTAATTGATTAAATGGGTGTGTGTACCAAATGAACTTCCTATTTCTTTTCTTTTGACCACTATCATCATATTTTCTAAACTTAATTACAGAATACTTATAACCACTCTTCTTTAAAACCTTATTATACACACCACTATGTTTATCAAATACATCTTTGTCCGATGAGTGGTTGCTAATCCTATGTTCTATTGTTGGATTACAGATGGAGGGTGGTTAGAACTGGGGTGAATACAAATTGGGTTGGCATTATTTTTCATATAAGGATGAAATACATCATTAACGAGATCTAATATAACATCAAGAAAATCTAATTGTTTAACATTAGTACTTATCCTAACCTTAAAATAAAAAAATAAAAATTTTTACAGTGCCACAAGGGAGTTATAGACTGTTTGAGAGACTAGAGTCTTTCCAAAGACACGTGCATAGGATGGGATGGCCCGTTAGGGAAGGAAAGTAGATCAATGGTACTAGGTAGAGACTGATTTCAAAGTAATGAAGCTCAGATAAGCCTCAACACGGCACTTCCACTGCTGAAAATGGGGGGAAAAAAGAGATACCCTTAGGAGGAAGAAAAATGTATCAGGTTGCCCAAACAGATAACCTCGTTTTGATGAAGGAGAAATAGCTCTAACGGAGTCCCTCGTGAAAGATGGAAGTACGGGTTGTATCCCAATAATGCTAGCTAAAACTACAATTAAAAACAATAAGGGTTCACAAGGAAGGGAAAGTGAGGGAGGCTATACCAACTATTACCAATGAGGAGGTAGAATGTGTAGAATATATTAAAAGTAAATATAAGAATTCCATAATTAGGGAGAGGGAGGTACTAGCTCCACGTGTGCAAAAATGGAATATCTTACGATTTATAATGGTGGGTGACTTGGACACTGATTTAGGCCAAACAAAAACAGTAGAAATGAAGATAGACCCGGATAATCAACTTCCTATAGTGCTATGACTGTACCGGACCTCACTGCGTAAGCCTTGCTACTGCCAAGTATTCCTCTGCAAAACCGATAGAGAGAAGGCTGAATTTGCCTGTTATGTTGCGTTGTTTCAGTTCAAAGTTATGATCTTCAGAATGACTGATGAATGCGGAATTTTTCAACAGGTCATGCTTATAGTGCTGGAGGCACCCTGTATGAGGGTCTTGTTGATATTCGTCCTCACAGTCCCAATTGGTGTGTTGAAATCTGTCGTAGTGATAATTATCAGATCAAAGTGGATAATTAGTAAGAGTTACCTAGAAGGATTGAAGCAAATTACGAATATACAGGCCATAGCCTGGTAAATTGAGAGTTATTAGGGGTATACATAAGAGAAGCGACAGTGATTGTAAAAGCTACCTTGCACCTGGCCATTATTAAACTTCAGACGGACTGCTCTGCTTTAAGCCCTCCCGCCATGTTATGAAGCGGAGGAAAAATATGAAGCCCAGGACTCCTTTCTAGGTTTAGTGTATGTTTTGACTAGCAATACAGGGTTGTGTGAGTCCCTAAAAAGGAAAAAAAATATAACTACATGCAAATTATCCCAATAGGTTTACACGAATTAGTGGATAAGTTACCGAGGGGGACCCAACAGAAATTATAATTTGGTTGTCAGTTATCATAGTGCTTAGTGATAGTTTTAGTTGATTGTGGGAGACGTTGGCTGAAAAAGCATAAGATACAAAATGAGCTGGTGAGTGGGTGTGAAGGCGAGGAGAAGAGATTAATGGGCCTCGTGGCTCCCCAGGAGTCAGAAGGATTTGAGAGGGACTACAATTTCCCACTATATGTGTGGAATCAAAAGAAAAGAAAAAATGGGAAGACATTTTGTAGCCCTCTATTCTAAAGAAAAAAAAAGATAAATTTCCACCCTTGCATGCGTCTGATGACTTTATACAACACAGGAACCAAGCAGATGGCTGAAGAACGTATCATCCGAAATTAACCCGTCAGTCTAAATGGGGTAATAAAATCAGCAATAGTGAAAATATTTGTTCGAGCAGTTCAGCAAATATGAATAATTGTTAATATTGGAATTTCTTGCATTATTCTCTCACATTATATGATGAGAGTAGAAACGAAAGCCTTTCAGCAGTAATCGTTATTTCTCTTCCCCACTAATAAAACTTCTTAAGCATTCCCGAGCCCTCCCCATAAATGATCTTTAATCTCTGCCTTCTTCGGTGTCAAGGCCGAAGTTCTTCATATGAGTGGGTTATGTGGAAACTTTGGAATTTAATAGGACGTATAAATGCCTTAGCCTCACATATTTTCCCGTCATACAGTTTCTACCTAAAGCCTAACACATTTTCTACTTAAAACATAATACATTTTCTACTTAAAACATAATACATTTTCTACTTAAAACATAATACAGTCCTACGTAAAACATCACACTTAAAACATCCTGCAAACCAGTTCTAAAGATATGTGATCTTTCAAAATTAAAGTCATAATTATTTGCAAAAATTGCAGCACCGTTAATGTTTGAGAAATTTCTCGCCATCTTATCAGTTAACGGCGAATACTTCTTCATTTTACTTTACGAATGGTTTCATAGAAACTGTTGAATAGAGAAGCGATCCTGTATTCAAAACTAACAATAACTGCTGTAACCAGCATGTCGGACATGACTCCACGGTTGGCCTTTCTTCTTGTCACATTAATCATTTAATAAAGATAAGCTCGATATTTTATGAATTTTTACTCCTAAAAAATGTGCTGGTCAATCGCTTTTTTTCTCTAATGTGACTTCTTGAGACTGACTGCCTTTTCCGATTACTTACCAAATCCTTTTTCAGTTCGGAGTTTTCAATTTTTGTTTTTCACTGAACTACTCAAATCTTACAAACAGTATATTCATTCAGTATATTCATATTTTGCTATTAAAGACAAAATCACGTCTCGTACATACGAAACCATTTATCGTGTGTATTTCTTGTTACTCAATGTTGTGATATTTTTAACCCTCACATTGCTATACGTGACTTTTATCAAATTAGCATCAGGACATGTACAACAGGTTAAAAAATATACGCAGTATATATCATATAGAGCAACAAGTAATTAAACTATTAAGTGTGACACAAGACCACAAATGTAGAATAAATCAGGAGAAACGAACTCACTATTGTAATTGCCTGTTCGACTAGATTACTTAGCATAATCTGACATTGAACCGCCTTAAATATATTAGATTTTGTTTAGTATGGGGAGTAGCACAATGTCACAAGTGTAGAGATCCACTGAGGATTAAAGTTACTATGCAGTAGTCATGTTCGTCTTAACTATTAATCTAGGTCAAGACATCATTAATCTCGCCCAATACACGAGTACAAGAGTCTCGGTTAAAACAGGCTACAATCAGATCTACTAAAATATCAGGTAGGTACCTTCAAAGAAAAGCGATAGCGAAATATTTCTTGACGCTTTTATGTTAATATTAATTTCAAGCTAATAGATTCAATTTAATTTTCAAATAAGCAAAATACATTGCTGTATTTCAAACTATATTTAAATTGATCGGAATGAATTTTTTTATTATCAGTAAAAACTTTAAAATCTTTAATATTGACAAATCTGGCAATACAATGTAATTCTTTTTATTAGAAAAATCTTTCAAAAATAGATATATTTGTCTGAAACTTTGAGAAAGATTAGCTGATTTCAAGTTTAATCTGATTTGAAATAAATAATTTTAGTTTAAAATATCGCCGAAAAAGATTTTTAACAAGAAGGTGGGCGTTTTTATGATATAATGATAGACTTATGTGCGGGAAAGTTTTTCTAAGAGGGGGCATAACTGTAACAATTATTTGACGAATAAAACGGTAACACCTTCTTATATCGTTTTTTAACTACCAAGTAATCTTTAAAATATAAGAAAATATTCTATGCAATCTAATATTTTATTGAATTTTAGGTGTTTTGCCTTTATAATGAAACTTACGAAGACGCTTGTTGAAGAAATATTAGAAAATTATCAATAAATTTTAACATTACCATAGATACTACTCTTATTTTCTGTTAATGCCGCGTTTGGACATCTGTATTTACAAAAATCAACACGTTTATACACACATGAGATGAATCAAAAATTCTTTTTTAAAATATTAGATACCGTTGAATTCTAACGACCTTTTCCATTTACGATTAGTAAATACAGACTTAATTTAATAAAAGATATCACTTGGTCACTACAAATTAATACAAAGTTCTAAAAGATTTAAAACTTTATAACTTATTCTAATTATAAAAAATGAAAACAATTCTTGTAAAAATTCATTATTTATAGAAATGATTTTTTCCTTCAGATAATAGTGCCCATAATATACGTTGTATTTAAAAACAATTGAAGCATTTCTAATTAAATAATGTGTTAATTTTATCGCAGTTTTGTTTTAAGATACAGAGCAGATTTTCTGTAACTGCCCAAAAAAGATGTCATGCCCAAACAGATAACCTCGTTTTGATGAAGGAGAAATAGCTCTAACGGAGTCCCTCGTGAAAGATGGCAGTACGAGGTCTTATCCTTATAATTTATATAAACATTAAACACTGCAAAAGAGAATTTCTGAAAATTTCATAAAATTAATTAAGTGCAGGTTAACTGCTATATTTTTTTTTACAAAGATTTTATAAGAAACATTTAAAAAATAATTTCATTCATTTTTGAATAAGTTCGAAAAGTTTAATCAAAATCCTACAATGATCTGAATTTTTCAAGAAATTTCAAAGTCACAAAAAGTCGCTAGAATTCCTCATACTAATTTATGGTACAACGTTGACACTGGAGAAACAAGATTTTTAACCAAATTTTCTTCTGAAAAAGATTAAAAAAGTAATTTTTATATACAAAAAAATCCATTGATATTTCCTTTCAATAATAACATAAAGATTTGACGATAAATCATTGTTCTTTGGAGGCATTTTTTCTAGTGAATTTTTGGAGGTACCTAATGGTACAGAATGGAAAAGTTTCTAGCGTTTTGAAGTCAGCTGATCAGCTGACTTCAAAACGCTAGAAACTTTTCCATTCTGTTAAAAGTTAGTTACCTATTAACTGTTAACCTCAAGGTTATTTGACCTAAATTACTTGATAGATATCCATTCTAGATTTTCAATCATCGTGTATGATTTGGTCCCGCTATGAAAAGCGTTTCACGATATTATGTTTTTTCTTATCTTCTTTTTTTATAAAGTCAGACTAAGCTTCGCGGCATAACTTTAAAAAATATAATGAATTTTCTCTAAAGACTGAAAGTCACGTCTAAGCCTCAAGATATTCTAAGCGTCTATAGGCATTAATAAAGTGAGAAATGATTCTGTTTTCTTTTAGACGCGAAGGCGAAAACGCGTGATTTTCTTTTATATATACATTTCCAAGTTCATAAAAACCATATGAATGAAATTAAATAATGTATAATAGGTAAATATTTTATATGAATATTTATTTTAGCCATGCACCTCTCAGTGCTTTGCGTAGGACAGTGAGAAATTCACTGAAAGAAGAAGAAAGCATAGAGAGATAGCCCCGAAAGTAAAGAGGAGACGAACAAAAATTGTTAAGATTTGAGCTCACATAATCTATCAACACTCATATTATCATGACGATAGATAGATGGAGAGACTAAAAGAGATAGATAGATAGATAGATAGATAGATAGATAGATAGATAGATAGATAGATAGATAGATAGATAATGAAGAGACTGTGATAGATAGATAGATAGATAGATAGATAGATAGATAGATAGATAGATAGATAGATATGAACAAACTGCGATAGATAGATAGATAGATAGATAGATGAAAAGACTGAAATATATTGATGAAGAGATAGATAGATAGATAGATAGATAGATAGATAGATAGACTGAAATAGATTAATGAAGAGACTGAGAGATAGATAACTGGCTAGCTAGATAGATAATGAACAGACTGCGATAGATAGATAGATAGATAGATAGATAGATAGATAGATAGATAATGAAGAGACTGTGATAGATAGATAGATAGATAGATAGATAGATAGATAGATGAAAAGACTGAAATATATTGATGAAGAGACTGATAGATAAATAGATAGATGAAGAGATTGAAAGAGATAGAAACCGACTGCAACAGATAGATAGATAGACTGAGATTGATGAAGAGACTGATAGATAGATAGATAGATAGATAGATAGATAGATAGATAGATAGATAGATAGATAGATAGCTAGATAGATAGATAATGAACAGACTGCGATAGATAGATAGATAGATCGATAGATAGATAGATGAAGAGACTCAGTCGGCGAAAGCCGAGGAAAGTCAGTCAAATAGCTTCGAAACTTATCGCCACCGGGGTTTTAACTTCACGAATGTAACGATCAGAATCTCGACGGATCTCTTACTTGCGCAATTGTGCGTCCATGTTCACGGCTTCGTTAGCCAATTTGTTTAACCTATGTCTAACTACCTGACCAAGGTGGCGCTCACTAGCCGCGCGCTCCATGGCCTGCTTAGCTAAACCTATCTCTATCTTTAAGTCTCTTCACCTTTTTAGCCTTATCTAGTGTGAGCTGCTGGCTATATCCGGTGGTGAACGACCTAATCCTATCCTTAATCCTCTCCCACCACCTATTCACAATAACCGCCCCTATTAGTTCTTGCTGCACTACTCTAATTAGGTGTTGCTGGAAGTCCCGCCTATCCAGTAAAGACAGATTGAACTTCCGGTGTCCAGCCATTCTAGGCCTAGCATCTAACGCTATCCGGGCACAGACGAGTCTATGGTCCGAATAGTCTAACCAATGGAACGTTGGACAATCTAGCAGGTCCTCATCGGCCCTTCACTAACATTCTATCCAGGTAGCTAGCTACCTGGGTAGACGGCCACTTACGAGTTCACGTCCACATCTCTCGCCCAGGGTAGACGACCCGGTATCTCTCGACGAGACCGAACTCGTTGTTCAGATCAACAAGACTACGATCACCCAATGACCTCCCTCTAACTCCCCGCCCCATGTCTATCTTGGGGTCCAGAATGTCATTCCAGTCCCCTACTAAGACTAAGCGCGAAGAATCAACCAGTAACGGTCCCAACTGCCGAAAAAACGAGAAACTTTCCCACTGATCGTTTGGCACATAAACCGCAACGACCCAAAGCGAACGACTGTTCACAGCAATATCAGCCACGATCAAACGGTCCCCCGCATCAACGCTGACAAGGTCCACCCTCGCATCCAGAGTACGTTTAACCAGCAAGGAAACACCTCTGGCCGGCTGGTCCACGTATGCTATTCAGACAACATAATCGCTAGACAGCACATGCGCATCATCCTCGCAAAGAAAGTGCGTCTCCTGGATCACAGCTACATCTACGCCGAAGGACAAGAGATCACGAAGCAGGCGGGCGGCCTTACTCCGATCCCTCAAGCCCCTCGCATTCAAACTAGCTATCTTGAAAAACATTTTTCAAGTTGATTCCCCTACTCACATACTGGACGGAAATCTGCGGGGTTCCTATTTCCGCCATACCGATTTCCGGAAAGGCATCCTTCGCCTTGTGTAGGTGATCCCACGCTATTAGATTTCAGCCTGTGCCCTTTATCCACGTTATTACGCCAGCGGCCTTGGGAAAATTTCGAGGATCTTCTGTAGCAAATCCGTCTACTGACGCCATCTTTAACAAGGTCTTCAACAAAGCTCTTATTTGCTTCGACATACTCGCTTCTATTGCCTACTTGTCCACACAGCACGACATTATCCCACTTGGGAATTTCTTCTTAAGAGAAGAAGAAATCTGCTGGAAGGTGCTGGGCGTTGCGGATTTACTAGACATTGTGCTGGTGGAAAGAGGGGTGTTGGGAAGGGTACAAATGTCATCGTCTGCAGTGGTATTTGGATGGGGTGTATGATGAAGAGGTGTATTGAGAATGGGAACAGTGATGCTTTCAGAGGGGAATAAGGAAAGCTTCTTGTGGTAATTTCTTCAGGCTTCTTGACTGGCGAACCGGGGAAGATTGAGCCTTGGTTTTGGGAGAGTCTTTGAGGGCTTCAGCTCGCTTGTCTTTTTTCTTCATTTCCCCCCTTTTCTTCTTCTTCTTTTTCTTCTTCTTCTTTTCTTCTTCTTCTTCTTTTCAACGAAGACGACCGAGGTGGGGGGGCATCTCCTGCATTTCTACTTCCCTTACTTGCTGGTCCTCTTGCTCCGGTTGAGGACCCTCATTCTGCTGCTGAAGGGAAGTGGTGGTACTTTTGGTTCCCTTCTTGACGACTTCCGTTCAATTCCCCAGTTTTCTTGCTTGTCTGTGCTGTTGCCTGTGATGTTGGCTGTGATGTCGCTGTTTCATTTTCTTTTTGGGTTGTCGGACAGCATTTTGTCTCGGGCATCCATTAGACAAATGCCCCACAGCCCCTCAAGCCCAACAAAGTGGTCGACGACCCTCCACAACGACATAGATAAGTCTACCCTTACACATTAACGTGTTGGGTATTTCCGTAAATTGCTTTCGATTTAAAGTAATTGCGATTTCAATATCGCCTGTGGCAATTCTGACCTTACTTTTAATAGGGCAGATGGTTTTCAGATATGAAGAGTGGCCCCCTATGCAGAGTCACCTTTGCCTTTCTCGTCCCCATATATTCCGTCTGAAGCCTGACCGTCGAAGTAGTTAGAATACAGCCTGACAGTGATTTGGCTTTCTCTTCTGTCGGTAATAAGGTGTCCCACATTGAGTAACTTCTAGAATTTGGGCTTCAATTTAAAACCTTTTCAGGACCTCCTTCATCACTTCCATAGTAACGATATTTAACTT
The DNA here is from genome assembly GCA_903632075.3 of Acanthosepion pharaonis. Lineage (NCBI taxonomy): Eukaryota > Metazoa > Mollusca > Cephalopoda > Sepiida > Sepiidae > Acanthosepion > Acanthosepion pharaonis. The sequence goes on along the minus strand of CAHIKZ030002001.1, from coordinate 3,225,498 downwards.
CCGGGTCTTGGAGTCCGTTGTTACTAACGAGATTGTCCTTGTATTCACCGTGTCCAATACAGACGGCAACGATAATAATTCATTTCCATTAACATATGGATCAAACTTTTCTTTTAGATTTTTGAAACATTCTGGCCATTTTGTGGGGGCCTATCCCTTGCCCATGCCGAAGGAGTTACTTCTGTAGGGGAAGCAGGAAGAGGTTCGGGCTCCGACATGATGTCGGCGTACCCTCTTCACCCCAACACAATTCGAAACAATACACGGAATTCAGACGAATATGACGACAAAGAAAGGCAACAATGGATACACAAGATTAGGGGGGGGACAAAAATAACACTTACTCCGAAGAATATCCAACGAAAATATCTTGTACAACTCGCGGTAAACTCGGTAAGAGAAAAAAAGTGTCCAGATAGATAGATAGATAGATAGATAGATAGATAGATAGATATGAACAGACTCAGATAGATATGAACAGACAAGAGATAGATAGAT